>JAMKCH010018184.1:0-22429 GCA_023653785.1 Ophioderma brevispina
AATATCAAGGAAGAAAAAGGTTACTTGTTTGACTAATGTGAACTAGATCACATTGAAATAGTTTTACGGCTAACCATGTTTTTGCATACCCCAAACAAGTTTATTTAAACATGATTAATATCCAGCATTTTTTACCACATCACGTCCGCCATGTAACTTCATCAGGATACCATATTAATAAATCATACATTGGAGTGAGTAGATGAAATCATTCGATCAAGAAATCTTTAAAAATGGTGCTGTATGGGTTCCCTACTTAAAATTTCTGTAAGTGGTGCGCAGAGTGTCCCAAAAAACGGAATAGAGATTCCACAAAATGCCCTCTTGTTTATCAAATGACAAATTCAAGTGATCTTTGAAAAATATAAGACTTTCAGATGATGTTCATTCTCAGATTGAAAACATGAAGTGAACCTGTAATTGGTTTTAGTTTCAGTGCTATCAGAATACTGCTTTAGAAGTGAAAACCATAAGAATTGAGTGAGTGTTCTTTGTTTAATTGTAAACCCGACCACATACTGATAATAAATATACCTCTTCCAAGGTGCACACGGGGCTGCAGTTTAACAACAACATGCTACAAGCTAAATCTGTGGTATCATGTGTTGAGTTTATGTTATTAAGAAACTCTGACCTCTGGTATTGGAATACTGGAGTTGAGGTTATTACAATACCCCAATATACAAAACATGTATAGCAAGAACTTTGACTCTTAGAATTGGAGTATTGGTATTAAGATGTCATAATAAATCAGTACCAAGAGGCACAGTTCTCACTGTAATTGTGTAGCAAGTTATTTAAAACTTGTCAATGGGATGGTGTTAACAACATTGATCCAGAGGTGGGGTTTGAATCTGGTTTTGTAATTCTCCATGTTGCTAAATTTTGTTTAGAAAAAACTATTTAAGGGACTGAAACATGGTAGTCTTTGATTACTATTACCCCTCACCCTACTCATATTGGGTGTTGGACCCCTGAGTTAACACCCGGAGGTATTACCACCTTCTTACAGTATCTCTGATTGGCCCCATTACATGATATAAACATTAATACAACTTCTGAAATTCCAATCAAAATAGACATTCTAACTGTATGCACCTTTAAGCTATTATTACCATATCTATCATCTCTCTGATTGGTTAATTACATAATATAATCCTATAATTAACCATGAAAATGTGGGTATTTCCCAGGGGTTAGATTGGTGATTGTTGCAATGGAATAAGCACCAATGGATATATGTATTTGAACAGCAGAGCTAGTAGACTCTCGGCCTGACGCAACAGAACTACTTTGTTAATAAAACATGTTTTTCAATAAAAATCGATAAAAACAAAAATTGCCACTAAGCATTGTATAAATGCTTGTGTGTGGTATGTAATATGGTTTGGTGATCTTGCTTGATAAAACTGACCAGGTTGAAAAGCAGTGTATGAATTTTATTGCAAAATGCTTGGAGCTTAGGTGGGTGACCTTATCATGGGTGATTTTTTTTCAGATGGCTTCCCACAGGAAGCATTTCACCAACGGACATTCCTGGAGCATTATTGAATGGATCACCTCTAAGGAACATATTAACATAATGCGACTGCTGCCAGTAACTTGAGTAAGCGGAGATCAGGAATTATTGAAAATTAACATTATGAAAAATATAGACCCGTTAACAGCAATGTTTGTAAACATGCTTCGTGGCTTGGTGTCTTGAAGATGTTTGCCTGATGTTTAGACTTTGGGCCAGGGACTATAGCAGGATTTATTTAGGTGGGAGTGGGACTTCAGAAAGTGGACCTTTTTTTGTAAAAGTGGACCTTACTACTAGAACAATTATCTTTTATTAATAAAAATTTAAAACCATCTCATCACCAACAGGTAGATTGATTGTCAAATTTATTTCAATTTGTAACCTTCAATAAAAAAATTATAAAAAGGGGAATTTGCCCCTTTTTGGAGAAAATGGTGGAAGGTCCGACACTGCACCACTTGCATATGGGCCCATGCATTGAGGCAATTATAAATTTTAAACTAAATAAAAAATATTAACATTAGAATCTTCAAGGAATCGGTAACCCATGACCATTGTCAACAAAAAGAAATGTAGGATAATAACTGGTGTATTATGGTTTTGACCTAGAGAAAAATTACAGTCCACGTGATATTGGAAAACCAGCCGGTCTGTAAATTTGCTCTGTAGACTCCCGTTGTTCCCAAGCTGTCATGCCAGCTCCGCTGAATATTGTGTAAAGACTATTACAGTATACACCAATTTTCAATGTTTCACCTGTTTTCTTAAAGTACGTTGCTTTCTCTTTCCAGCTGTGTCACCAAGACTGTTTAGTGTTACACCTTACAAATGAATCATTAAAAACACTTAATCAAGTCAGTTTAACTGCCAATTTAAAGACAGACGGTTTACTCTTTTTACCTGGTCCCAATTTTGAAAAAGTGAACCTTGCTGCAGCGAGAAAGCAAACATGCGGGTGGGGTGATTTATTAAAGCGTATAAAGTCATGAGGTCACCAATGGTTAGACCTTTTTCCTACTAGGAAAACAATGAAATGTGATTATCTCAATAGTTGATGACAGTCATGAGGTCACACTGGGTTACAAAAAATATATATTGCCTATGTTCCACATTTAGTTAGAGCGGTATAGCCCCGTAATGGGTAATGTCACCCTGGGGGTAAATGCTCCGATGTTGTTCAAAAGTGTGTCAAATGATTCCTTGTTTCATACTGAAACAGGAAATGGCTTTTAATGATTTTTTTGATATCACCATTGCCACAGGCCGGGAAAGTTCTGGTGCCCCCCATAGACCATGTAGACCCTTGCAAATTTTGCTATTATTAGCCAACTAAATGTTACACACTGCAAAAATAAGGACATTTTGGATCCTGGAGACAATACCAAAAACTTACCACAGTTTCAACAAAATCTGAGCATTGGAATTTACCCCAGGAGACCTTGAACCATTAGGCGACGAAAAAGGGAAAACCCTGTTTACGGTGCGAGGGCCTTTAGAGTAGGTCGGTCGGTCGGGCGGATTTTTCTTTTTGCTTTGTCTTTTCTGGAGATGCAGAAATGGCCTAAAATAGCAAAAATCTGAAAAATCAAGAGAAAAAAAATGAAACAATTTTTACAAATTTTCTGAACAAAGATTTGCCAAAAAATTATAAATTTGGGCCTAAAAAACGGGGCTAAAAACATGCTGATTACATGATTTTGAAAAAAAAAAAAAAAAACTAAAAAAAAAAAGAAATCTGCAAAACTGAAAAATCAGGGTCGGTCGGGCCCGTAAAACAGGGGTTTTTTTATTTTTCGTCGCCTAAGGGATGGGCTATAGCCTTAAGGGCAATGGAGATTTCACATATAGGTGTTCCCTAAAAAAAATTTGACGTGATGATTTTTGCCCTGATGTAGAGCTTTCCATAAAAATAGGAGACGAACATGTTATGTACATTAAAACACATTTTGACTCAATTTTAATTTTTCCCTATAGTAAACCAAATACCCATTGAGGAGGGGCAGCAGTCCGAACATTTGAACCCCGTCATTTTTACGGTCTAGTCCCTATACTGAAAAAAACGCAAGAAAATCCAACTTTAGCACCAAAATCGTACGGAACTGTTTCTTGACATACCAAAACCACACTAAAAAATTGATCGACCTGTACTGCACAACCACTATCACAACAAATGTACTCGTGCAAAAAGACTCACAGATAACAAAAAAGAGTTGTGAATTACTTGTGCGATCCATTGATTTTGGTTTGCCAGCTGTAGTGAGTTATATAACTGCTGTATGGCTCTCACCCGGCCGGCCTTGAACACCTGCTGGTATGCAATAGAACTGTGCGGTAATGAGTTTCATTGTTAGCACAGTTCAGAACCAGGCTTACCATGAACAGTTTAAAAGGGTTGGGATTTGTATTATACATGCGTCTTCCTTCGGCTCAACTTGCGTTACCATCCTTTAGGAGAGCAATTTTCCAGCTCAAACACAACTTAGAAACACCTACCTCATTGGCGAGCATGTGTATCTTCCTTTTTATCATCTGGACGGAGAGTAATAACAGCGGTAATCAAATTTCCAGTGGAAATTTGTGTTTTGCAAGGTAATTTGTAAAGTTAGATACGAAATTATGGAAGAAGTGTCCGAGGTGCCTCGGAAAACTCAGGTGAGTGGTAATGAGCAACAAGATACTGTGAATGGTCCGAAGGACAAAGTTTCTCAACGAAATGTAACACATGTCATGCACGAGGAAAATCAAGCCTCCCGATGCACGGGGCCTGATGTGCAAGCTACAGTGTCACGCCTTCCCGAAAGGGGTCGTGATGGAAGTGTAACAAGTGTTACAAATGGTAATTATGAAAATCCTCCATGCCTTCCCGAAAAGGGCCATGAAGTTCGGTTAGAGGTAATGCCTTCCGAAAGGGGCCATGATGTTGTGTATTCTCATTCTGGGTATCAGATATATGAAAATGATGATGGTCATGTGCATGGTAGTGGGCTCGCCTCCCATACCGGGGCCGAGTTGCTCTATCCCCCAGGCCTCTTTATCAGAGGGATTATGAAAGGGATCAACAATATGTTGAGTATGATTTAGGCCACAAATTCACATACAGGCCAGTTCCGCAGGTTCCTATCCACGAAGTCGAGGAGAGTCTTCAACTCGTCAGGAGGGGCAGTTACCGAGTCCCAGTTGGATTATTTGGATCAGCTTCAGCATAAACAGATGGCTAGTTTTAGAGAGAGGGCTAGAGCCATCTTTGGGTCAGGTGTTATTCTCGCGATCTAGGGTCTCGCCGTCCAGGTCTGTCAAGAGAGGCAAAAAAAGGACTCGGTCACCATCCTCGGAATCGGATGACAGTGGTTCAGAGAAGGATTCCCATTCATCGACTACCTCGACTCCAACTAGGTCCACCATGGGACCAGATCATGGTCAAGAGGATGATGCAGTATCCCTGATGGCTGGAGAAGATACAAGTTTTGGGATCAGGGTGAAAAAAATGACCAGGGTCAGCAAGTTATAAGGGGGATGCAAGTTGTCAACAGACAAAGAGGAACTTGATGTGCAAAAGCCCAAGAAGGAGGTTTAGAATGCCTAACCTCATCGGTTGAAAAAGGCATGTGTTTTGTGACGAGGTATTGTCTTGGTGGAAAGAACAAAGAACTCACACCTTATCCCAAGATCAGATTACAAAGATGGGGGTGCAATTGAAGCTGAGTCTATGCGGAAATCTGTAGAAAAGCAAAGAATGAGTGTCAAGAATGACAACCCACTCTGTGGTCCATTCGGAAATTTGTTACAGGGAGCTATCCCTTTGGTAGCAGCAATTGAATCTGTCAAGGCAGATGCAAAAAAGCATTGTTGTCTCAGTTGTCTTCAGTTGGAAACATTTGAGGTTCTGATATTCAGCGCTTGTATATTTTTAGGCAACGTAGGACTGATCCATTCCTGAAGACGGCTATTAAGAGGGGGGACCCTTCTATGGACTGCATTATGGGGAAGGATGGATGCAAAAGGTTGAGAGGAGAGAAGCTGTTTCAAGGTGGACTCAGAAGGTGGTGAATAGGACCACCTCAAGTTTCCAAAGCAAACAAAGAAGCCATTCCAGAGTCTTCTTTCAAGACAACAGGAGATCCACAAACACTCCGGACACTATAACAAACTATCCCAAATACAACAAACAAAGCTCAGGGTTTTAAGACCCCCCTTCCACGGATCTCAACTTCCAATAGACTGCAGCCCCAAAAACACAGCAGAATTTTCGTAGCTATAGTGGAGACAAACAAAAGCAGTATAACAAAGGCCAAAAAAACTTTTAGACCAGTCTCAGATTCCCATGGAGATAGATCCCGATCCGATAACCCTAGACTACGGAAGCTACGCCGGAGGCATAAGAAAATGTTAAAGATGTGGCAAAGCCTCACAAGCGATCGGAGGTCCTTCAAACAGTCGAGGGTTATCGCAGGATTTTGTTTTAACCTCCAGTTCAAAGGAGGATTCCAGAGCTATTCATATGTCAGTCCAAAACACAAGGCTTGCTCAGAAGAGATAGAAAAAAATGTACAGAAAGGAGCAATAGCGCCAGGTAGATCACATCCCAGGAGAGTATGTATAAACATCTTTGTAGTCCCAAAGAGTTCAGGAGTTTTCGTCCGGTCTTCAACATGAAGAAATGAATTCGTTGCATTCGTGCAGAACATTTCAAGATGGCGTCCATCCAGAATGTAAAAAATGATTCAGGAGGGGACTTTATGGTTCCATAGACCTGAAGGAAGCCTATTTTTCTATTCCATTCATGTTCAGGATCGGAAGTAGTTTCTGAGGTTTCAATGGGAAGGTTGTCTGTACGAGTTCCAAGTTTGTCCTTTCGGTCTCAAAGGGGGGAAAAAAAATATGCTCCAAGGGTTTTCACAAAGTTGCTGAAACCGTTATTTCATACCTCAGAAAGTTGGCGATTTATTGGACCGATCTGATCCTCATGGCGAACAATTTGAAAGTGTGCAAATGAAGACGGATTTGATTGAGCAATCTGCTGAGCCCAGCTAGGGTTCGTAGTCAAATGGAAAAGTCGGCTGGACCCAACCCAGAAAAATTGTCGGTTTTAGGCCACATGGTAGATTCCAAAAGATATCACTCAGCCTTCCTGCAGACAAGTTGTCCTCTCTGCAAAGGAGTTGTGTCGAACAGATCAAAAATCCAGTAGTGTCGGCGCAAGACCTAGCGAGGTTACTAGGAAAGAGACGGCCTCAGCGGAGGGACATATAGGACGCCCCAATCTTCTATAGGTCTCTTCAAATGGATTTGATTCATCCGTAAGGAAGGGACCTACATACCAGGCGGATGATTCACCTGAGCAGGTCCAGTTTGGAGGAACTACAGTGGTGGTTCAAATGTCTCAAGCAATGGAACGGGCAGGCTGATGCAGGTTCCTCATCCATCCTTGAGTTTACACATCCAGATGCATCCATGATGGGTTGGGGAGCAACATTGCAGGAAAGGAGAGATTGGAGGACGCTGTCCCAGGACGAACAACAGTCCCACATAAATTATCTGGAAACTCCTAGCTGCCTTTGGCTCTCCAAGCCTTTGCAAAAGAGAAAGGAATGGCACATATCCTGATGAGGTTAGACAATACCACAGCTCTATCTTATATTCGCCACAAAGGGGGGACACACACAGATCAGTTCTCAGCTGGCAGTCAGGATGTGGGAAATGGTCTTGAAAGAAATCTGATCTGTACGGCGTGTCATGATCCAGGATCTCAGAATGTAGTGGCAGACTTCCATTCCAGAGTCTTCAACGACAGGACAGAGTGGAGTTGAGTCTTATGTGTTCAGACAATATGCCAGAATCTAGAATTCAAACCGACAGTGGACCTATTTGCATCACGCCTGAATTACCAGGTGATGAGATACGTAGCTTGGAAGCCGGGAACCCGGGGGCGATAGCAACGGATGCTTTCTCCATGGATTGGAGTCACAGAGAGGCTAGCATTTCCGCCCTTCTCGATCTTGGCGCAGGCTCGTCAGAAGATCAGGAGGGAGAAGGCAACAGTATTGGTAGTAGCACCGACTGTGGTCGGCTCAACCTTGGTACCCTCTTATGTTCAAAGCCATCGTCCAACCATGATTCTGCCTGTGTGTCAATCTGGTGTGTCACCTCAGCGGGCCAGGCACATCCTCTGGGGAGAATCTGCAATTAGCGGCGTGGATAGTATCCGGAGACGTTACGTTACAGAGGGATTTTCTGAGACGGTGTCGGAAGTATTGTCCGACAGTGCAGAGGATCTAAACACAAACAATATGAATCCGCATGGCGGCAATGGTGTGGCTGGTGTGAGAGACCGGACACTGGATCCTATTTCAGCACCTGTAGGATATGCGACTTTTTGGTAGAGAAAGAAGAAGGAAGGTTTGGCCTTTCGGACATTAGGAGTCTACAGTGCAGCTATTTCCTTGAGATCATGAGCCAATTCAAAGGGAAGTCAGTAGGTGAATGCATCCCTTGATCTAGATGCAAAAGGCCTTTTTCAATAGGAATCCTCCAAAACCCAAATATCTGGTAACAGGGAGGTTTGAACCTGTTTTTAAGTTTTCTTGAGAGATCTCCCTCCATGGGAGGATTTGGATTAAAGGGCTTTGTCTTAAAACTTACCGTTTGTTAGGCATTAGGTGTGTTGGCAGAGTTTCTTCCCTTGTGTATATAGACACCAGAATAAATTGTCAGTTTCAAGAAGTTCACTGCGTTTTATTCCTTCGAAGTTGTTAAAACAGAGCGACCAGCTTGTATTCCTGATGTGTAGTTATTGAAGCTTTTCAGATGTTAAATTGTGCCAGTTAGGGGTAGAGAAATATTTGATGCCACCAAGTTCGCTCAGAGGGAAGCGAGAGTCAATGTTTATAGTTTGGTCAAACCTCACAAGAAAGTGGGGACGTCCACGATCAGTAGATGACTGTGAACATGTAAAGGAGGCAGAGTGGAACCATTTTCCAAGTTTATAGGCCAACTCAACAAGAGGGGCAGCAGCTTCAGCGAGTGGCAAGCTGGGGGTTAGCACAACTGATATAATGAAGGCGGCGGGTGGGCTACAGGCTCTACATTTTCCCGGTTCTATCATCGTCCTACTTCAAACTGCAGTTCTAGCAAGAACACTGCTTGAGTCAGTGTAGAGGTATGAGGGATTGATTTAAAGGTCCAAATAGAAATTGTTCAAATAGTTTAAATTAAAGGTGAAGGGCTTTAAAGTCGCCAGTTGATTTGAAGCCGAAGGAAGACGCAGTATAATGAAAATTATATGAAGGTACTGACCTGAAATATAGTTGAGATTCAACAAGTCTTCCTGAGGCGAGAATCAACTCCCTCCCTTTAAAGGGCAAGTTTGAAGTTTAAAGTTTCCCTCCCAGTATGTCTATTTGGTTGATTCTTTGAGAGTTAGTTTCTTGTGAGTTTGCCAATTGATTAGGAGTTTAAGAAACGAGCTTCTAAAAAGGAAGATACGCATGCGCGACCAGATGAGGGGGTCGGTGTTTCTAGTTGTTTTTGAGGGTCTTTTTTCTTTTAAAAGCTGGAAATTGCTTCTCCTAAAGGATGGTAACGCAAGTTGATTCTCGCCTCAGGAAGACTTGTATAATCTCAACTATATTTCAGGTAAGGTACCTTCATATAATTTCAATTATACCAGCACAAATAGAAGTACTCCAATTCCCCTCATGCAGAACCTTAACAAAGGCGGAATCTTCGAAGTAATTCAGGGGGGGGGGTAGGACATGCCAACCGAAACAAGCACAGCAAATTCAAAAAAAAAACGGCATCAACTTCCGGGGTGCTAGTCCGTTTCAAAGACTAACGGTAGGAGGGCGCTCTTACGCATACTCGAACGGTCAGGCGGTGGCGGCCAAGCCTCATCATTGTGCAATTCACCCAAACCATCAAAGAAATTACAGAACTACGGAGTGCAAACCACAAACCTATTGGGTGCTTTGATGTGGCCTGGTCATGGAGTTACCATGCCCCATCTATGTAAAAAGGTTTCAAAAAATAAAAAACATTCAGAATAACTCTTGCAGTGGAGTTGATTCTTAAACTCCAACGGTTTTGAATAAGAAAAATATTCCTTGACAAATATAAAAAATTAGGATTTTTCGTCAAGATTCGCTTATACGTGTTAAACCAATTGGGACATCTGAAATTGTGATTCTTGGCCGCCTCCATGGAACGGTTACACACAGACTTGACTAAAGACTAGGCCTGCCTGGTCACGAATATTTAATCTAAATTGACCGTTATTGGGATTACCACTATTTGCAGCGGGGTTAATCCACTACCCCGACGATTTTGAGTCAATAATTTGTCTTAATTTATCATGATATTGCCTAAGATCTTTTGTACAAAGGTTTAAGAAGATGATTTTAATTCACTGGGACCGAGAATGCCATAGGAAATGCACGTAGAAGTTCACAAATTACCGTTGGAAATCCCACATGCCCAATTCGAGCAGATGTGTCCTACCCCCCCATGAAGTAATGACATGCTTCAATATAGTCTCATTTCCAGGTGGATTGGGTGGCCTTCCTCACAAGCAACTCCTGTTGATAGGTCTGATTTGTGATCGGTTAATGGACATAGTAATATATAAATAAATAGGGATATGCATTTGAATGAACCACTCGAGCAATTTTAACCCTTCTTGGTGCAGGCAATGCAAACAATTGGCACATAAAAAGAGCAAGAGGATTAAAGAGGGGAAGGAGGGTGAGGGAAATGCAAACAATGGCACAGACAAGTGTACACATTTGAACAATTTTACATGAACACATCAAGGGAAAGGCAAACAAGCGGTGCTTTTTAGACAGTGCAAATAATTGGCACATCAAAAGAAGAGCATGGGGAATGGGGGAAAGAGGGCCAAAAAAGAAGGGTATGAGGGACATTGCAAAACTATTGGTATCAAAAGGAGGACAAAGGAGGTGAGAAGACAATAGTGCAGACAAATTATATATCAAAGGAAAAGCCGGGATGGACTTGAGGAGACTGCAAACAATTTTCAAATCAAATGAATGGCAAGATGGGGATGAAGGGCAATACATGCAAAGAAGGTCCAAATATTGAGATAAGTGAACATTTTGCCACATCAAGGGAGGCAAGGAGGAGGTGGAAGATAGTGCAAAAAACGGTCCATCAAAAAGAAGAGCAAGGATGAAGGGAGAGCAAAGAAGGGCTGGGCATTGATGCAAAGCATTTGGCCATCAAAAGGACAAGGAGGAGAGTGTGAAGAAACATAACAAAACATGGCGTGTCAAAGGAAAGGCAAAGGATAGATGTGAGGAATCTGCAAGCAATCGTAAAATCAAAGGAGTGGCAAGGATGAGGTGAAGAGAAAAATACTTGCATGACCACATCAACGAAGGGCAAAAGGTGTGAGAGTGAATGTTGAAACCTTTTTGCACTCATTGGGATGTAAGGGGTGGTGTGGAGACAGTGAAAACAATCAGCACTTACAAATAGAAGATGATAGAGCTAAGAAGGGGGACAATGCAAGCATGTGGCATCCAACAAAGGATAAGGAGAGGGGGGAGACAGTGCTTAACACAAATGACAAAAAGAAGCAAGAGGATGGAGGAAATATGCTAACAAGTGTTAAATCAAAGGAGTGGGCAAAAAGTAGGGTGGGGAGAGAATGCATGCAATCGGCTACATCCAAAAGGACAAAAGACACAGGAAGTCAATGCGAATCTTTGAAATCATGGGAAGGGCAAGGAAGGATCTGAGACGTGCACAGCCATCGGTACATCAACAAAAAGTCAAAATATTAGGTAAGAGCCAAGAACGTTTTGGAGGGCACGATGCAACAATTGGTGCATCGAAAGAGATAAATGACACAGAGATGTGAGAAAAACACATGACATGTCAAGGATGGGTGTGGAGAAAAAGTCAAAAATATTGTAAAATCAAAGGATTAGGCACTGTTGGGTGGGAGACTTTGACAGTGCATGCAAGTGGCACATGCAAAGGAAGGACAAAAAGGCACAAGAAGATCAATGTGACCCTTTTGTGCACCAAGGGAATTGCAAGGAGGGGTTTGAGACTGTGTAAACAACCGGCATTTAAAGATACATGAGGAGATTTCCAAAAGAAGCGCCCCCAATTTTTTTTTCGAACCCGGGTTTTTTGCATATTTTGAATGCTTTCCAATATATTAGTCACACCGACGTGAATAAGCCAAAAACGCCGTCTTTTGTAATAATATGATGATTTAAGTACTTTCTGTCGTGCACCGTGCACGACAGAAAGTCAAGCACGGTGTTCTATGGGACAATTACGATAGCATGATAGTCAGGCAAGTTCAAACAAGGTTTGCTGTTTTCTTTTTACTGTTTGTGTACTTAAAAAATCAATTATTATTATTATATATATTATTATTTGTCCATAAACCTTCAACGTTTCTTGGTAGTTGGTCTACAATTTGAGAGAAGAATTTCCGTATCCTAAAAAGATTTCCTCCTGTCTAGAAGATCAAGGATTTTGACAATAACGAATATTAGTGACCTTCACCGCCTGATTTTAGGGGACAATGCAAGCAGGTAACATCAACTGAAAGGATACGGAGAGGTTGAGGAAGACACACACTGACATGTCAAAGGATAGTCAAGGAAGGATGTGAGGAAAGTGCAAAATAATTGTCACATCAAAGGATGGGAGGTGGGTGAGGAAGACAGTGGCAGTTGCACTCCAAGAAATGACAAAAAGAAACATGTACGAGAAGTCAATGTGCGCATCAAGTAATGACGGGAGGGTATGTGGCGACAGTGCAAACACTCAGCTATCAAAAGAAGATGCAAGGAAAAATTGAGCGGCAAAAACACTTAAAAGGGGTGGGGACAATGCTAGCAATTGACATCAATGGAAGAACAAGGAGAGGGTAATGAAGAGCTAAATGACGACGTCCCCGGTGGGCTGAACCATCACGTCTAATTGTTTTTCGTCCGCATCTTCGTGTTACTCTGGTGCGATATGTCAATGGAAAGGCAAGGATGGATGAGGGTGGGTAGGGCTATCACAGGGGGACTTCCAGCGTTCTACACCACTGTCGGTCCCAGGCAAGGAGGGTCGAAGGCCTATTCAAGTTTAACCAGTCGTCCGTGCTGGGCGCGGAATCTTTGAAATTGCGCACGGGAATAATTCATAGTTTGGGTGCTTGTTATACACAATAATGTCAATTCGATACAAACACAATGCGGGCAAAATTCAGTGTTGGATGTTGGGTTGCTATTGGGTGGTAGACTTTGTCCTACCCATGGCCACACAACGAATGAAATGAAGGTCAGTGTCTTGATTTAAATAAACCGCCTCAATGAAGAATTCTTCCACTTAAGCGCGCAAGGCATATGAGAAAAAAAAAAGTATCTGAGCACAAGATATCCAGGTGCCACTAATTATACACCTGGCACCTATACACATACTCAATTGTATCCCACTACCGAAGTGGTATAATGCAAAGCGGCACCCACAGTATTTGGAAGAAGGCGGAGGCAGCCTTGCTTTCTATTTTGGGCATATTGCTTTCTATTGTGGTCGGCAAAACATGAGAGACGATGAATTTCTAAAGAGTACGTAACGTTTTGCCTCTCTAATCTCTATGTAGAACCTCTTTGGTCCCAGGTTCGAACCTTGGTCCGACCTGAGAGTGCATGGGATTGGTATCCACTCCATACTCAGCTTCACAGGTTTTCTCAAGACACTCCAGTTCCTCTATTGACTTCTAAAAATGGTTCTTTATTCCCTCTACGTGTACAGGGTGTATGCCAAAGCGGAAACTAAGCATCATGTGAAAATTGAAGTAAAGTATCTTCATGGCATGCACTGTATAACACAGACTCTTTGTGGGTCGTTACATACTTATACCTCCTCTCTCCGCAAGGATGTTAAGGAAAATATAAACATTGGAGAAATTGCATGCAAGGCCATCAGAAGAAGGAAAAAAGTATGAGGAAATTTTGTGAACAATTTACACATCACAAAAAGGGTAAGCAGGGGTGAGGGACAATGCATAATAGAGACCAAAATGTTGTCACATTAAGTGAAAGGTATAGGATGGCCGAGGGTGAGGGGAACATGCAACATTGGCACATCTAGAAGAATAAGAGAGAGTGGGGGAATAATCAAATGATTAGCACATCAAAAGAAGGATAAGAAGTTGTATGGGGATGATATAAGCAATTGCCGAGAGTGCGGAAGGGACGCAAAGAATGAGACAGTTGAAAGAAGGAGTGAGGCGGGATTCAAGAGTACTAAGAATACAATTGGGCATGATTATAAGAAGTATAAATGGAAGGGTGTGAAGATAATACAAACAACTGTTACTATGAATCAAAGAAACGCAAGGAAGAGTGATGGACAAGTGAAAGATGGCCATTTAACGGTCAAGGCGGGAGGGGCCAACAAGAAACATCCAATCTCATGAGGTTTCTACAACGCAATTGTTTTTAACCACTAGTGGGTTCTGGTAGAGAAGAAATGCTGCCATGGGTTCCTCCTCGGATGCCAGGTATTATCAGGAACTTAGGCCTGTCATGAAAAGATCATTGGTCTAGTTATAGGGAACCTTTCAAAAAATATGTTGCTAGACCCTAGTTCCAACCTGGCTTAGGAAGGAAAAATCCACCATTGCTTTCTCCCTTTATTACTAGTTGATCATTGCATCAGGCGTTACCCCGATTCTGAAGAAAGCACAAATAACGGTTCGCCAGTGATAAATGAAGCAAACCTTGAACATAATACTGAGCATGAATTACCGACTGGTGGATTATAAAAGTACTTGCTACGGCTAGGTGATCCATACAATTTTTGTTAACCGGCTAGAGCAAAATTTAGATCATCGGCACAGCTTCAGGTTGGTTTTTAATTAAACTTCATGAGCGGACAAACAAGAGTGTGAATCTGTGAAGTGCATCAGTAACTCACACCATGGAGTACGGGTTTCCACAAGGTTCAATCATGGGACCCATCGGGTTATAGCATGTCCCATTGGCAGGATACGGTGTTGGACAATGATATTCGGTTACATATTCTATACAGACGATTTGCTAGTTATGGCCTTTTCACCAAAATTTGATCCCGACTCATGGTGCGACGAAACTGTCGCTCTCTTCTCAAACTACCAAACATTGCATTGACAAATAGAACTGGATTGTGGCAAACTGCAACTTAATCAAAGACTAGATTAGATTCTTTGTTGTGTCATTCATCAGTTGTGATTTTTACTTTCTTTTACTTTACCCTTTCTTGTGTTTGTCATCCGATCATGAGGTATGAGGAGACAAGTAAACAATTGACACATCAAAAGAAGAATGAGGTGGCGGAATGTTCAGGATAATGGCATGTCACAACAAAACACTAAGAAAGGGTTAGGAGACATGCAAACATTTGACACTTCAAAAAGACCTTTTGTTCTATTTTTAATCAACGAAATAGCTGAATGTTTTACATTGCCCTTCGCCTTCTTTTGTTGAAAACCTCCTTTACCTTCTTTTTTGTTTGGTTAGTCCATTAATTTTAACATTTGTTGTTAACAGTCATTCCTGCAAGCAGTAGAGCGCGAGCTACTGTGTTATTTTTTCACGCTCATTAATTCAAGAAATTGTTGTAAAAATTCTCATTTTAAAATGCGTGCGGTTTTAAATATTCAGTCACCATACATACTTATTTATTGATTATATGTTGATTATATGACTATTTATGCTCGTGTAGCTGCTATACGGATTCAACTGTAACCGCCCAGCTGTATAATACTATAGATTACTGGCGTTCATCGCGAAATGAAATGATCAACTGGGAACGTCAATTCGTGGATTGGTATTTGTTGTAATTCACTTGGTGAAGAGGAAGAAAGAGAAAGGGAGTTTGAACCCATACAATTAATTGGCTAATTTTGTGAAAAAATGTAGTCATGCTGCATTTTAAGTTTGCCTTATGTAACAATAGCATAATGGAGAAAAATATCTAACGGGTTTAAACTAAATGAACTGTATCTAAACATAAAAGACTATTTGATTGATTTAAAAAATAAACATAGTAATAAACCTTACAATTGACATTAAAATACAAATTGACGATACTGCCCACTCCAGTCCAAGTTGACACAACCAAATTCCTTGGTATCCAATTGACTCTAATATTCTGCGAATTCCCATACACAGAATGACTATGCTTAAATAGTTTCCAAAGACATTGGTTTGATTCGTTATTAAGGTGCTGTCCTGATCTCCCCAGCATTCTCATTCAGACTCTTACAATTCTCTAATCCTTCCATATCTGTTCATTGGTTTCCACTGGTCTGGGATGATCCTAACAACTCTTGTCTTGAATCTGTCTTTCTTTCTTTTTCAAAAACGCGCCATCCGTACGTTTGTACTAATGCCCTCTGCGGCCCACACTGATCCCCTTTTCATCTCTTCTACTATTTAAATGTTGCGTGCGACATCTACCAATTCAACTTGTTCTTTTATTACAGTATACCACCATCTTTCTTCCACCGGTGGATCGGATCTCTTAAGACTTCTGCAACGTTTACACTCTTTCTCAACACTATGATCCAGGCATGTAATTGACCCTTTACAGTGGCGGCGCCAGGGGTGTGGGGGGGGCATGGTGGGGCAATTGCCCCCCAAATTGTTTTTCTTGTCCCCCCCCCCCCAGTTGCCCCCGGGTCGAAAGAAAAATGAAAGGAATTTCGCAAAGTTCAGTGATTTGGGGCAAAATCAGCGATTTTGGGCAAAATTGGTGAAAATTTTCAAAAATTTTGCATATTTTCCCCCCCATGAATTTCACTTTTGCCCCCGCCACCCAGCCCCCCCCCCAAGATTTCAACTTTGCCCCCACGTTTGCCCCCCCAGAAAAAGAGGTCTGGGTGCCGCCACTGCCCTCATTACACTACCAACACTGTTCTTGCCAGTAATACCCCTCTCAAATCTCAAGGCCCTAAGGTATGGGCATATTACCCTCTGAACCCCAGAATTCCCCCTCACTATCGTCCTTTGAAAAACAAGTTTAAAAAAAAATCTCTGTCACGCTGTATATGACTTCTTCTTAGTTTTTCCTCTCCCTTTCCCCCTCTTCTCTTGTATCTCATCTAATTATCAATTTTCATTTTAAATACTCGTAGTCAGACATCATGTTTGTCCTGTTTGTCCTGTCCTGAAATTTTTGTCTCGCCCCCCCTTGGTTTTCGTTTCACTTTCAATTTTTTGCCCTTTTGCAGAGGCCCCCTGCGACCTCACGCCTCGCGTTTCGCAGTGTCTCGTCCCTTCACCATGTATCCATTCCAAAATACTGCTTGTATTGTGTATCTGTAATATTATCACTTATATCTGTCATTACTTTTGAAAAATATGTTTTCATTTAGCCATGGTTCTTAAGTATTACTTTATCATTTGTATACAACCAAAATAGTTCATCTTTGTACATAATCTATGGTTATCTATATATTAAGGTTTATCATCTGTTTATTTTGTATACATGTTTTGTGAAGAGACAAAAAATAAATCTGAAATCTGAGTACAAATAATTGATAATTGATTATTCACAACATATCTATTAGCTTTGTTTGGGGTGGGTGGTTATTTGAATAATTGGGTGATATTTTTATATTATCCTTGTGTGTAAGATTTGTTTCAAGCATTTCCTCATTTCTGTGATTAAAATATTAATTTGATTTCTCTTTAACTTCGAGAAAAGAATCCTCGCAGGGAAAGTATATCTTGTTTTAATTTATGCAAAGAGAAAAATGAGATGTGTTTATGATTTAGAATTATAACTAGAAACGCTAATTTTCTACTATATATAGATTGGGGATTTTCCAGCTATGACTTGGCAAAGCAAAGATTGCACCATATAGGATAGTTTCCTGAGGTCATCATTGAACTTATCTATAATATTGCATCATAAATGATGTCATTAATGTGCGCTCTAATTGGATGATGTAATAATGATTCATGCCATAATTTAGGTCTTGGGAAAAACTATGAAATAGTAAAATAAGGACATTATGCAAGTTTAAAGAGAATTGCAAGTATTTAAATTGCCAGTAGTTTAATTTTGGTATCAACCATGGACTGGTATAGATCTTGTGCAGTAACCAGTACTGATAATCAAAGATACTATCTGATATTTTAATACCGAGCTAAAAACTATTTTGTGCCTGTTGTCATCTTCACAAGCTTAAGTAAACAAAACCTGTTGTGGTATTAAGAAACGACAAAAAAACAAAGAACCACCGTTGAAAAAAAAACAATTAGTTTAAAAAAAAAAAAAAAAAGGGCAAGTTCAATAGTTTTCTTCTCTAGAAAGGTTTGCCGAGTTGTTCTCATGCGCAGTAAACGTTGGGTGAAAATGTAACAACTGCTTTCTATGGAAATATCCCGGCTGCTTGAATTTTTTTGTGGCCTTGCTGTCCTGGACTGCTGGACAAAGTTATCTTCGTGACTGCTCCGAAAAATGATATCCCACAGTTGTGGAAATATATTATTAAAGCGAGCCGGCCATTTTGATATCTTCGGCACGCAGTGGCCGTAACGGGTGTCCGCTGCCTTCTCTGAGAGGGCAAATTTAACCAGTTTTGGTGGAAATTTTCCCTCTCAGGGGTCAAAAGGCCAAGTTGTTCCCGGTCCGAGGGCTAAAACACGGCTGATTTAGCATGATTTTTGCCATTTTGTTCCCGCCAAAGTCGTCAGGGGGACCTGCCTCCCTGCCCCCCCCCTCCCTTTTACGCCAACGGCTTGCCGTAGCGATTCATCGTTGAACATCAACTCGTGGAGCATTATTAGGTGCAAAAATGATTTGTAATTCATAGAAACGTATACCCCTGATTGTATTTGGTTGTTATGTCATTTTCAATTTGTTTTGGACATTGCAATCAAACAAAAATAAAGTAAATGTTTTATTGTTACATAAAAAATCAGATCCATGTGTGGCACACCGGCTTATTTGTTTGTGTATTTTTTTACCTTGTTATCCACGATATGTATCAATATTCATTTTTAATCCAATCACATCTGGGTTTGAATTTCTTTTTTTTTTAAGAAAAACCGTGAGACAAAAAAATAGAGATAAACAACAACAACAATCCTCCCTTCTCCTCCCCGCTTAGATTTTGTATGAATTGGAAAACTTAAAACAATAGTGTCCTTTGAATTCACTATGGTAAATATAATTTTGGCTCTTTACCAACATGTGTTAATTTATTTTCTTACTTTCACTTTATATTTTTTAGTTTATTAACACGATATAGTCCGCATTTGTTTTAGGAGAAAAAGGTCGGACTGGGGTCCAAACTAAATCCCCTGGAAAATACAACAACTACAAATAACTCAACGATATTACTGATTCTTTACTTTTCCAGGAAATTTCTTACATTTCAGCGACTTATTCATGACGTTACCCCAGCCCCATTCGCACTTTAGCCTACCCTCTCTTTTTTATTCCATTCACACTGAACTTCGCCGATATTTTTAGGTGACCAATTCGGAATTATTGTAAAAATCGTCGTTTTGACCTTGTTTTGACTAGCAGCTGGGAGCTTCTTCAAGGTGCAAACGTCAAATAACTGGGGCGTAAATACTATGGCAGAAGAACGTAAATACGACATGAAAGAACTGTTTTTGGGAATACCTGCATGAAACCACAGCTTTCAAACGTTAAAATTGTTTGATTTTGATTTGTTTAAACATTATGCTATATTAAAATGTTATTGCGATCTTCTCACATAATTTTAAGTTGTACATACAACGTGTGGTTACGTAACCATGTGGAATGTATAAAGCATATTTTAGGCCCCGGGGAGGGTCTCAGTGGTTTTGTTTGGGTACCCATGCTCGGTCCAGGGGTTCCGAAGTGCCCCTACGGGACCAATTTTCAGTGAAAAATTACCCCTAACGGGACTGTAGTTTTTGGGTAAAATTAGCTAGTTTTTCAGTGGAAATGACCCCTAACAGGACCAATTGTCAGTGACATTATACCCCTTGCGGGGACCTGCTCAAAATATGTGAATAAAAATGTACCTTTAAACATAACCAATATACAAGAGAAATGACACTTTTGCTACTGCAAGAAGATACACACTCAGGGTTATTTTTGGCTGCTATATTAGGGTGTTAATTTCTCCTATTTGGATCATGAACCATCACATCACATCTGAATTTGATACCCCTAGCTGGACTGAACTTGATTATTGTGAATTGATACCCCTACGGTAGTCCGCATTTGCAGCTAGACCCGTTTTTTTGAAAACGAGCATGGGTACCCGACCAAATCCAAGAACCACCCCGGTATTTTAGGCAAACGATTTTGAGGGAAAAAGACATAAAAGGAGGGAAAACGGAAGAAAAAAAATCTGAAAAGCAAGTACCATTTGGGGGGGCGTCATATGGCAATACATATCAAATTGCAATGTAACCAGTATATTTAATCATGAGTAATTGTTATACAATTCCTTACTCAGATTCGAAGCCAGGGACACTATCAGTGATGTATCCTAAAGAGTGAAATATTTGAAATGTGCAGGAATATTTAAAAGTGAAGGAAAGTCTGTAGAATATCTAAATTAATTTTATCAACTGAAAACAAACAAACAGGGAAAACAGGTGGCAGTATCAAAGATACGATGTCCAGTCAATTACGTTTTTGTGTAAGTGTCCGTATGGACACAATGTCTAAAATTTCCGATTTTGCCTTATTAAGCTGGCTTCTGGCCTTATCATTTGCAGGGTGTGTTATACCTGTACTTGTTACAAACATGCAAAAATCTGAGTTTGATGATTTTTTGATTGATCAAAAATCACCTGATAGTGCCTGATACAAGTCCTCCTAGGCCTACTTATGTCCTTATGCCATTACACTCATAACTTTACACATATGAATGGTAAAATTAAATATATGAACTCATTTGTTTTCGCAATGAAGAAATACTAAAATAAGAAAACTATTAAATTAAAAAGTAGGAACCGAGTTCTGCCAAAAAATTACAACTATTTTATTAAAGCTAAAAGATAAAATTAAGCCCGTTTACACTGGTTTTTTTTATATTTAATTGAATTTGATTGAGTCGTCATCGATTTCACTTTTTCCTGAAGTGTAAACATGTGCATGTACATCGATCGACTTTCAAAAAGGGTGAATTTGTTAGTTGCTTTTTAGCAACTTATTTTTGAGTGAATTCGAATAATTCGTCATTGAATTCGAATTTTTGCAGTGTAAACGAAACACGTAATTGATTTGCCACGCACCCCGTATCAAATCATGGCGAGTTTTCCCCGCATGTCGAGTTTCACGCTCTGTGTATCGAGTTTTCCTCGCCATATTCGAGTGTGCACGTTATATGTCGAGTTTACAGCGCAGTAATGTCAGTTTGCCCTCTATACATCGAGTTTGTCTCTTCTATTTGGTGATTTTGACATAAATCCATGTCCAGGTTTACGCTCCACGTATCAAATCATGGCGAGTTTTCCCCGCGATGTCGAGTTTCCACTTCGCTGTGTAGCGGTTTTTCCTTCCCCTTTCCTCGCCATATGTCAGTGTGCAGCGTTAAGCCCTGTTTTGATACTTCACGCGATTTTTCACTGCGTGAAATCGCAGCGATTTTTTTGTCTCGCGAAGGTCACGCTTTCTCGCGCAAGTCTGCGAGACTCCGCCCGGCGATGTCCGATTTTTTTCTCGCCAGCGGGACATCGAACGATTCAGCGGGAATCGCTGAAGTTAAAATGAGTTTAACTGTTGGCTATTTCTCGCTGACGATTTTTACGTTACATCCAATCGTAAGTCTTCATTTTAGCCCCCGTGACGTGCAGTTCCCAGGTCAACATCCCCAAATCGAATTTGGTAAAAATGCACATGCATCCAAAATGGCGAATCTGAGTGAGCGATCAACTAGAGGAGGTGGCAAAATACCCCCACCACAATGCCCCAAAGATCCGACGCACAAGATATCATAAAAAAGAATTTGTGGGAAGCGATATCCTCCACCTTACTAAATTTTGAGGGCTCTAATTGAGGCAATAAGCTTATTATTTATAGTTCATATTTTAGGCCTAGTCAGACGTTGTACCACTTCGTTGTACCCATCTCTGGCTGGATCATATTTGACGACCACATCGTTTTTAGACACGTAAGAATAAGAAAAGGCCTATGTCGTATCAGACTTAAGACATTTCCTATTTTAGTTAAGTTTAACGGCGAGCTGAAATATGAGAAATTGCCGTCGAAGCAAAAGCACCAATGATAAGAAACATATTATCCACCGTCACGCACAGGATTCTAGCACGAGATGAACCATCTTGCCTACAAATGAAATTCATGCCGATATTTTACCCCCACAGGATATTTTCGCGCAAACTGCGGGCCAACCTATTTTTGAAATAATAAAAATGCTAAAATCACTTTATCAAAATCACTTGTTACGTTTACGCTATATTTTTTATACCCGTTGGTACTAAAATGCGAGTTGGAAATAATTGCATGAATATCGCCAATCTTATATTAGGCAACCGAGACCAGTCCTTGCACTATACTGGCACTACCATGAGGTTCGCGGGCACATTTTTCCAGCTTAGACATCGAGAGAAATCGCAAGAATGGGTGAAACGCTTCGATTCGGAAATCGCGGCGATTTCTCGCACTGAAAAATCCGCAAGTATCACCGGGCTTTTATAGGTCGATTTTACAGCGCTATCTGTCCAGTTTTGCCCTATACACGAGTTTTGGTGCTCTCTATATGGTGAGTTTGACATAAATCATGTCGCAGTTTCAAATCTCGACATGATTTTTTCTAACATTAGGAAACCGACCTGAGTTTTTGGTGTATGTAAAAAAATCATGTCGATTTGGCCAGTTGAGAAAAAAATTATGGCGAGTTTGCTCATGTTGAGAAAAAAA
>JAMKCH010018185.1:0-36144 GCA_023653785.1 Ophioderma brevispina
TCAAACCCTCACTCGGGACCCTTCACGGACAACCTGCAAGTATTTAACCTTGCGCGCGCGCGGTGAATGATTGATACCATACCACCTATAAACAACCGAGCGTGGGAGCGGTGACCATCACAGTCCCCCCTCCCCCCCCCCCCTTGCAGATAGAAAGAGCAACATTTTGATACTGATTTAGATCTATCAAAGCATCCATATTTTTGCTTTATTTCCCCATTTTTGTCCGGTATACATACATACATATTGCCCGCTAGCATATACTAGCAAAAATGCTTTTTTTAACTTTTTGGTATTTTTGGAGTTTTGTTTTTTTTATGTTTATTTCTTGCTTCAGTTTCTTCCACGTTTATATAATTATTTCGTTATTTCGACATCCTTCCTTCTCCCCTCGTCTTTCTAGATTCCGCTTTTTGGCATCTTTTATTTCCCTTTTGTTCCTTCTCGTCGTGTTTTTTTCTCACCACCTTCCCCTCTTTCCCTTACTCGTTCTGTTTCATCTCTCAATCTCCTCCGGTTTTAACCCTCTCCTCTTTCTCCTGATCTTCCTTTTCTCACCTCTCCTCGCTTTCGCTCTCTCTCCTTTCTCTCCCCCTTAATATTTCATTCACATGCCTATGGGAGGGTATTACATCATCCTTTCAAAGAGTTTCATAATGAGACATCTTTCAAAATTTGTGAATTAGTGTTCAAGAAAGGCTTAAATTGTAAGTTCTGATTTTGAAAAAACTTGCTTAGAAGATCATCGATCACAATCAATTGTGTAAACAAACAAAAGTCATTTTTTTATAATCAGCACCCCAAGACACTCACACAAACAACAAGCAAACAAACAAATGACAAATCCCGTATCGCCATATCATGTTTCTACATCATTATGAGCGTAGCCCCGCCTTTTTTATTGAAACCTTTTTCAAGCAACAAAATTTCCAGTTTTGTAAGAAGGCGCTGTTTTCTATATTTCGATTGGAAATATAAGTTATATCTTGAAAACTAAGTCGATTAATATCCCTTTTCAAGCAAGTCAGTACAACTAACTGTATCGCTATTGTGTACTTAAATGCTGCGTCGCCATCACTATTTTTTAGGGAAATTATGTGATTTTGAGAGAAAATCAATGGTTTTCGATTCAAATTAAAAACCCCTTAGGTTTAATTTAAGGCTGACTCGGAATTTTTAAATCTAATTCTTGTTATTGAAAATAATAAAGATAGTCCACCTAAAATGCTCGAATCGATTTTTTCGTTTTTACATGCAGTGTAAATCTATTGGTCTGTATATACATAAACATGCCATATATAGGACCTGTGTAAAACAAAAATTCGGGTAATCTCGATATTCCGAAGTTCGTTAGTCAAAGGTTCGTTATTACGAGGTTCCTATTAGAATCTTAAACAGATCCGCTTTTTCCAATCTAAAAGGGTTCGGCATTCCGAATTTTAAAAAAGTTTCGCTATTTAACATTTTTCTTTTCATATTGGGCAACGCACATGAAGAATATTGATAAATAGGTTATGCACAAAAATACTTTACCAACATTTATTATAAGGTATTTTTTTATTTTTATATAATCGAAAAAACTGAAATAAAAAAAAAAATCGCCACAAAAGATGACACAATCAATTGTTTGCAACCTTAACCCTTGATCTAATCATAGGTTTTGTCTGCTTCAAATCAATTGTTTTTTTTTAAAAATCGGAATAGCAACTGTTCTGAAATTCGGAATACAGAACACCTTTTACGCTTATTCGGAAAAAACGAAGCTTTTTCAATATTCTGAAATAACTAACTTTTTGAAATTTCGGAATTGTTAAGAAGCCTTTATTATGATCGCAATAGGCAAACCCTTTTTCACAAATTCGGGGACTAGCTACCCTTTTTTTCATTTTCGGACGAGCGAACCCTATTTCGAATAGTGGAACCCTTTTAATGATTCGGAAAAGCGAATGCCAAAACGCGTGTTGGAATAACGAACCTTCGGAAATAACGACCCTTCGATAAGAACCATTGGAATTCGAGAGGACCCCAAAAAGTCCGGATCCTGAATTTTATAACAAACTTGTGATTTCTCTTAAACGACTTCGATCTGACTTAGGATTTCACACCGTGATTAGAATATGGACCAGCATATGCAAAAAAAAAAAACAATTGAGGGGCGCCCTTCTCATGAAATCTTCTGAGTCAAGCCTTTACTTCTCAGAACTGTGGTGAAATAATTCGCATCAGAAACTGAGTTTTAATTAAAAAAAAAAAACCGAGTCATGGATTAAAAATGAAAAATTAATATTTCTATAAAAAAGGTTTTTCAAACAAGACCGAATCCGAAAATGCATGTTTTTTCCAGGGGTGATGTCATTAATGTTTTTCGTTACTGACGTTGGGATTGGAGGTTGCGAAATATACGTTTAACCAATGGCGACATAATCCGCTAAATCGACTCACTTGGACATATCAATTAACTTAATCAACCAAACATACCTCTACACCTTTTGGCATATAGCTGAAACGCTATTTTTGAGCAACGTTTTCTCATCCAACCAAAATGTTGGTGAAGAAATGTTGAGAAAAAAGCACTTGAACTATTGAAATGGGTGAGGGGATTTAGGTTTTCAAATTTGCCGTTTGCCTTCATCTCTTCCGTCAGCATACCACATGAGTTGTTTGCATTGGAAGAAAGTGAAATGTAGCGTAGTGGAGTTTTGTTTACAGAGATGGACTAGTATCTTTAGCTCGTCACCCATTGCCGAGCCCGATCCCGGTAGTTGTCTATTTGTATTGCAGCCAGACCGTGGGCTAGCCTTGGCATGCACTGATGATTTTGTTATTCACGTTTGTGTATTGTTACGCGATTTGTAACATAGGCTACTTACTAGTTCAAAGTAGTACTATATACCCATGAACATACATGTTCCTATCCAAAATGTCCTATATTCTCACACATCATTACTGGGCGCTATCTACACGAGCGGATCAATCAATGTGGCCAGTGGCTTTCATGGTGAATTACATAATAGGAGTTATGTGTTTACTTGCACCTGTACAGCCACAGCGTATACTCTTTTCGGTCTTGAGTCTTGAGGTGTATCAGGGGCGATGAGGATTTGAAAACGTCAAAATTACCGGGGGCTGGAAGGCTGTACCTTGTCCAAAATTAGCTAAAATGGGCTGCTTTTTTGCAAGAATTTTGCGAATACCGGGAGGCGCCGCGCCCCTCCCTGGATCCGCGCCTGTAATGCCGTGAACTTCGCCATTCGCTTAGCATTTGAATTGTGCGCCTTTATATTCACGTACGTGTTGCAATGGAAATGCAAGCGCGTGCGTTTCTAGGTGCTAAAACTAAAACGCGCACAGTGACGTCCCCCTCAACTTGAGATCTAAATATAGGGAGTGCGGATAAGAACACGCTTCTATCGCGTTTTCTATTGCATCACACAGTGACACGCCTACTACGCGCGATTCCATTACCACTGACGTGCACGCACTTACGAACTGTCGATAGATTTGATTTCTTCCTCGCAAATTCAGCTGTATGCATGAAAATGTTGCATCGTGCAGACAGTCCCAACGCACGTTCCACACAAACATCTGGACTTGAAGTCCCAAACATACTTGATTCGGATCTGGTGCCCTGTGTAAATAGCCCCCACTGTTGTTTTGGTCTTACATTTCCTTTGTGAACATGACATCTGGGTGTCTGGAACATTCCGCTCATTGTTTCTTCTAATCCTGTAGACACGATTTTGACCAAAGTCGTTTGCAGATTTGACGCGCGGGGCGTGACGCACTACGATTTGGAGCTTTAGAACATCAGACCGTCCCCCGGACTCAATTTGGCGAGCCGAGTCCCTCAACTTGGACCATTCTCGTTGGACTCGGACTCGGGTCCCATGGACCCGAACCTCAGGGCCCCATGCCATGGAGCTCGGATTCGCCCAGACTCGACCTGCTGGAAACCGGACTATCAATTGCAACCCCAGTGGACCTCCTGACTTCAACAAAACTACAACCACATCTTATCGCCAATATTGCATACTAGTAGTTTGAATGATCAACCAGATACCATGGAGTTGTTTACATGCCTCATCTACTTCCACAATATTATAAATCTGCTGACAAACTTATCTACATAGATGAAGCATATGATTAAATAGTCCAAATGCCCCATTCTCCACTAATTTTGTGAATGCTCAAAATCAAAAGTCAAGATAACTTGGAACTTGAATAGATGCTGTAGGTTTATTGTTTACATACAATCCATGCACGGCACGCATGAAGTAGGCCGGTTCAACGCCAGAGACTTTGCGGAAAAGCGTGTTAAGATCGTCCCTAGCGTGGAGTTTTTAATAGCTGATTGAAGACCACGCTCTCTCTTTAGCAGCGTAATTGATAATGCGCATGAAATCGTCCCAAAAAATCGTTCAAATTGTGTTGCCTGTCAATAAGTGGTCGCGTTGACCGAAGTGACCTCACCGCCTGTGTTTTCGTTCAAGAAGTTATCGATTCGGAAACACTTGGGTTTAAAGCGGGAAAACACAGGCATCATACACAATAGTGGTTGAGCCATGCAAATGTTGGTTGGTACCACCTGGGGGTGCCCCACCCCCCAAGAGGCATTCTAACCAGGGCGTAACCTCATACTATGACATACCAAAATGTATGATGGCGCATTTGTAGGGGTAAGCTTAACGAGCTAGGGCTCGCCAAAGATTTATACAGGGGTAAATTCAAAGTTTGTTTGTTGAATTGCATACCAATTTCTCTAGTCATAGTTTTTGCTATCTCTGATTTACCCTTAAGGAGTTATAAGCTGAAACCGTTTATTGTAGTCAAAGGTTAATTTAGCTTCTATCAAAGGGGTCAAATACTAAAAAACGCTACAATTTTCATGGAAATGGTCTCATAATTGTTGTAAATTTATTACAATTAAAATAAGAGTAGTTTTGGACCATCTGTATGTGAATTAACAAGTTACGGCACATCATAGTACTACCACCCTATACCCCTATAGGGCTGGGGTATTTGGGTGTACTTGGTAACTATAGCATTGTACATTGTAAATAAATATATTTTTTTTATATATCTTTTAATTTAAACACAAATACCAATTTTTTTTTTCGAAAGAAAACAACACTTTGTGTAAATAGACGCTACAGTCAAAAAAAAGTTTTGTCAATTAAAAAATAAAATCGCAAATATCATTTTTCAATTCTTTTGTCACATTTGTAAACACTTCCTGTTTTCGAACTATGTAGTCCGTTTATGCTGCAATCTGCATTGAAGTGATATGCAAGGTGGATTAGGAAAAGCCGTTTCACTAGTGACAGCGCCAGGGGAGAGACACCCCCCCCCCCACCAGAAGAAAAATGACGGGTTTAAATTGGCAAATTGGGGCCAAAAATCACAAAATCTGGCATAAAGGATATGATTTTGGGCGCAAAATAAGTAAAAAAACCAAATTTCCACAAAAAATTTCCCCCAAAAGTTCCCCTTCACTGCAAACGGGTTTACTTAAACACCATGGGTGTTAATTTTAACCTCATAGGGGACTGGAAATCATAGGGGACTGCACCTACTGGTTAGTTTACATGTGATGTTAAATTAACACCATGTTATCGTTATATTAACACCATGGGGTGTTACATTTATATATGACACTATTTTGGTGTTAAGTTTTTTTACAACCACATCCGTGCTAATTATTGTTTACACCGGCCGTGCCACAATGATACCACTGGTGTTAATTTAATACCCTCCTGGACACGGGACCGCCCTCTGTGTGGTAATTAAACACTAAACGTTGGGTGTTAAACATTTTTATTTGTATCATCTGCATTTTAGTAAAAACTTTGATTTCATTATCAGATCCCAAAATACATAATTAAAATTGTGCGGTGTTAAATTACTAAATTTCAACAAACATAACTAACACCAAGATGCTTGACACCGACTTGGTGTTAACCTTTAAACACCCCAGTTTTGTGCATTCCCCCTCCACCCCCCCCCCCATGACTTTGGAACCCCCAGTTGGCACATAACATCAACAAACTGGATTTTTCAACTTCTAAAAAATCTTTCCCAAAAAAAAACCCGGATTGATTCCAAGGCCAAAGGTAAATAAACATTTGAAAAACAATTTTTTTTCATTTGATCACTTAAAACGGTTCAAATATGCAACCGACAAAAAATCAATGACACCATTTGATTTAAATTACCTCTCCGTGGTCAGATGTTAACCCTAACATTATGGTTGTTTAACTCATTGGGTCATTTCTTTTTGGGCGGGCATATTTTGACCCCGTATTTTTAGTGTGATACACACTTTTTTTTCTACCATTCTCGCTGCTAAAAGATTCCAATTTACATTTTTAATGTTCCCCAATAAACATGAAAAAAATTGGGACGGAACCAGCTGGGCCGAACAATGTAGGAAGATTTCCTTTCGCTATTTTTTCTTTATTTTTTTCTAAATAACGGGGGGGGGAGGAAAACCAGTTTGAATTGACCCTGTGCGGGACCGTTGGGAGGGTATCTATCCCGTGTGACTATAAACAAAGCCCTCCCAAGAACCCGCCAAAGACCCCAAGACCCCCTCAACTATAAAACAAGACCCCCCTCACCTATAAAACAAGACCCCTCACTATAAAACAAAGACCCCCTCAACTATAACAACAAAGGACCCCCTCAACTATAAAACACTGACCCCCTCAACTATAAAACAAAGACCCCCTCAACTATAAACAAAGACCCACCAACTATAAAACAAAGACCCACTAACTATAAAACAAAGACCCCTCAACTATAAAACAAAGACCCCCCGCAACTATAAACAAAGACCCCTAAACTATAAAAAGACCCCACCTAACTATAAAACAAGACCACAAAGACCCCCGCAACTAAAACAAAGAACCCCTCAACTATAAAACAACGACCCCCGCACTATAACACAAAGACCCACCTACTATAAAACAAAGACCCCCCTCACTATAAAAAAAAGACCCTCACTAGCAACAATGACCCCTCAACTATAAAACAAGACCCCCCTCCACTATAAAACAAAGCCCACCTAACTATAACACAAAACCCCCCCTCACTATAACAAAAGACCCCCCCTCAACTATCAACAAAGACCCCCTCACTATAAACGAAAGACCCACCTAACCTAAAACAAAGAGCCCCTCAACTATAAAACAAGACCCGCCACATAACACAAAGACCCCCCTCAACTATAATACAAGACCCACCCCCTCACATAAACAAAGACCCCCTCACTAAAAACACAGACCCCCCCTCACTATAACAAGCCCCCCTCAACTATAAAACAAGACCCAACCCATTCTGAATTCCTTGCATAATCTCAATTCCATATAACTTTTGCATACTTACCAGTTTACTTCAAAATGAAATTCCTTCCAAAACCAACCTTCCTTGTTTCTCTTAATTTTATTATTGAGGGATTTCACTTTATTCATTGACTAAAGTTAGGGGTATTTATGTGCAATGCCCGATATCAAACGATACCAACCACCACCACCCTTTTCTTTCTCGTGATCCCTCTTCAAACTTCTACTTCATTGTACCACCCAATCTGAAAAAAACTGTTTGATTTTGCGCCATTTGATTTTCTCACAAGTTTCAATTGTTTTTTTCGATGCTAGACATATGTGGCATGGTATCGGGATGGTTAAGTTTCCGAGGATGTTTTGGAATATCATATCATAAATGTGATTGAATGCCTAATTATTTAAATGGGCAGTTCTTTCCACGCTAAAGTAACCGATAACGTTTTAAAAGTATTTGAAGAATTCTTGAAAAGCTGTGATCATCACAGCTGTAAATAAAGCTTTTTAATAAATAGTTTATGTGGCATTTATCTTACAGTTTTTGAAACAAAAACAGTAGGGGTTCTGTCCACTTGAAGATGGGTCATTTGCAAAAACATAAAACGCCACGTGTTTGTACTCGACTCGTCAGCTCCGCTCCATAACAGCTGTGTTTAACATGATTGGGATCACCTATAGTCAGGGGGCACATTCAACTACTACTTCAGAAGTTGCCCAAGTCCTATATGTTACATGGACCTTGTTATTGAACCCCACCGGAGTTGATTTCAACTTGTTGTCTAATTCTCAGTGACGATTTTTTATCGATTGAGGGCGCTTTTTCCAAAATGGCCATGGCCGCCACAATGTAAAAAGGCTATAAAAATGAAATAGTCTTCATAAAGTGCTTCAAAAAATTGATCAAGTCTGGTTTTCAAAAGTGGGAATCCTTATTGATACCCATTTTCAATTCAATTGTTTTCAAATTAATATCAATTTCTATTGACGGTTTTCATTCATCAATTGAGGCGTTTTTTCACAATGGCGGCAAAATGATTAAAAAGCCATAAAGAATACAAGTACCATGTATACAGTGCTTCAGAAAATATATGTTGTGTAATGACTTCCAATACCGGCCTTCTTATTCTCAGGAGTTTTGGTTTCAGAGTGCACCTTTTCAAAATGCGGCCAAATGATATGGAAAAATGCTCTAACAAATAGAAGAGTCAAGATTTAGGAATGTCATCTTCCTGGAAGGTCTTCCATTTTAGAGCTTGATCCAGAGTTTCGAACGGCGGGGCAGAGCCGGGAGGCGAAGGGCCCTGTGTCAAGTCCATGCTGGAAAGCGCTTTCCTGGAAGGACAACTCGAGAATATTCTCAAGAGGTCATTCAGGACAGGTGAATCAGATACGGTAGATCCCCCTGAGAAGTCATGATGGACAATAATGCGGCAGCGCGGCAGCTCTGACGGAAGCCGTGCGCTGGCCCTTTTGCTGGAACACCCCATGGAGGACTCTGCTGCGTTTCTAAACAGAGGGCCTTATACATGTGAGTCAAAAAACCCTACATTCAAATAAAAAAATAATTAAAATAGTTAAAGAAAAAAAAATTATTTTTGCTCAAATGTTTGAATTGGGTTATAAAGAGGTAACGGCTTCAGAAAAACTTTTATTTGGTGTCATTTGGACCTTTGGAGGAAGAAGTTTATGCCTATTTTGCTTGTAGCGACGTCATCATTTTGGGGCCGATTTTGACCGAAACAAGACGCATCGTTTGCACAGGTAAACATGGCCTTCATCCGTATTTGATTCAACATTTATACCAAATCATTGTTTACCAATAGAAGGTGGGAGAAATAATGAAGGTTATTACATAAATATCCCGGAAGAGTACAAAAGAAACTGTTGAGAGTGAAAAAATGTTCACTTTGCCCAAAGCAGAAAAGTCAAGCAACTGGTGTAAGCCACACAGTGTTACTTTTTGTTCAGGCAAGATTTCATGATGGCATAACCTACACGAAACTTGGAAGCCAAAGTTAACCATAGAAGGTTTAGGTTTTGTATTCCGCTGAAAAACAGTGCGATATTGAATTTAAGTTTTTATTATTCCAATTATTTACAGCATCTTCAGTCTTTATTTCTTTCTGGACGCTGAGTATATACTTTTTTGTGCAAAATAATTACCTTATAGATGTAAAAAAACTCTCTAGCCGTTTTTCCATTATGTTCATGAACTGATCATTGATATGGAGTGATTTCCAATGATTGACTCTTTAAATGAACAAGGGTAAATTTAATTGTGAGATATTTTACTTATAATTATGTTACACACTATACGTCTAATCAAACTGATATGTTTCACTTTGTCGAGAAGAATCCGATACCATCTAAAATTTTGCTGAGTGACTGCCCTTTGCGATAATGTTTATGGTTACTCGGTGTCAGTCTCTCGCATTGTATGGCTAAAATCGGCCAAACAGAATTTGTATGTCTCTCCGCAAAATTGACATCGTTTCTGAACCCAAAGTCCGACAGAACAACAAATAAAAATCTCTGATAGCATGTTTATCCCGGTACATAAAACCAACCAAACATAATCCAGCAAAATAAACGTTTAACCTTTGAAGAAAAATCTTTCTTCCTGAATGTAGGGTTTTTATGACTCACACAGTACATAAGGATTGACTTTGTTTGTTGTTCCATGCGTGATACTTCCAGATGCGGACGTTGTTAGTCTTTCTCGTTGAAGGTGCCTTGCTTCCCCAGGGCAGCAGCCTCTTCATAAAGGCCTGCTGCCGCTGTATGATTCTGATTAAAGGCTCGCCGTACAGTCAGGTGAGGGTCTAAATTTTCGCTAGAGGAACTTTGGTCTTGTCCGGATTACATCAAAGAGGCTCTCCTAATCGGGAGGAGAAGCGGTTCCACTACCGTGAGAGGGAGTACTTTCAGGAACCACATCTGTCTGGACCAGGGTAGGCTACTAGAAACATGTTGCACCCGCTGGATATCGAGAGCTTCTCCAGCACCCTGGGTAACCATCGCTATAGGGGGGACGCATATGGCCGAGATCTGTCCAAGCTGATAATAATTGTTACGTCCGTTCCCCATCCAGCACCCCCAAACAGTATGGTCGCGGAGCTGGTTGTTGACCATTGCCGCTGCAACCCAAAGCGCTTTCAGACTTAGAGGCCACTTGGAGCTCTGTTGAAACCCACTTTGCATACTGTTGGGTTGAGGTGCCATTCTGTCGACAATGATCCTGATCTTGTCGGCCGCACCCCCATGGACTGGTTTTCACCCTTCTCGGACCGCGGTACCGCTGCCATGTTGCCTTGACCACCGGGCCTAGATTGAGTGCCTGGGAGATCCGTCCCTGTGGCGCCTTTCACCATATAGCGCCACTTGATGCTCGTTTGATATAGAGTAAAGACGGCGGGCCTACCACCACCCACCCCCCCCCCCTACTGAATTTTTAAGTCATACGGTGAGGTTGTCTCTGCCCAGCGTAGGGCGATTCAGTCTGGACCTTGACATTGCGATGGGTAGCCAGCCCGTAATGCAGGCGATACCGCAAGCAGATCAAGAAGGTTGATGTGATGCTTCCCAATGGAGGGAGTCCAAGACACTTCCAATCGCAAGCCTTCCCAGTGGGCTTTTCAGCCCATCTTGGACATGTCCTCTATAGGCTTTTCTCCTGAGCCCCCGTGGAAGACGGGACACGCCCCAGCGATGAAAGTTGTGAGCGCTGCCATCCCACCATTGAGGCGAGTGGGCGAATTTTGGACCGAGCCCATGATATTTATCCATTCGACACCAGTATCTCTTGGGGTGAACTTGGATGGAACCGTGAACATTATTGTATTACGCACGCTTAGGGGTGGTATTGGGGGAAGGAAGGACTGTGTGAGCTGATGATAAGGCCCAAGACGGACGGAACACACTAGTTTTTCCCCCCTTTTCTCGTGGGTGGGGGGGGAGGGTGGTGGGGCTGCCTCGGGGGCGGGGGGGGGGGGGGGGTGATGGTGGGGGGGTGGGGGTGGGTCCGGGGTGCGTGGGTTCGTGGGGGGGGGGGGCGGGGTGGGTCTCCCTCGTGGGGGGGTGGGCCCGGTTTTGGGGGGGGGGTTTCCGGGGGGTGGGGTCGGGGGGGGGTGGGGGGCCGTGGGGGGGGGGCTGCCGGGGGGTGGCGGTTGGGGGGCCGGTCGGGGGTGGGTCCCTGGGGGGGGGGGGGGGGCGGTGGGGGTGGGGGGTGTGTGGGGGTTGGGGTGGGGGGGGGGGGGGGGGGGGTGGTGTGGGGGGTGTGGGTGGGGGGGGGGGGTGGGGTGGGGTGGTTGGTGGGGTGGGGGGGGGTGGGTGGTGGGGGAGTTTTTTTTGTGGGGTGTTGCGGCGTGGGGGGGGGGGGGTGGGGGGGTGTGGGGGGGGGGGGGGGGGGGGGGGGGGGCTGGATCCGGCAGTCTGCCTAGCGAGGGAGTCGGGTCCCGACTGCGCAGAGGACGACGCTGGCGGTTGTTCGCTCTGACTGTCGGGAAACATCGCCCCTGTGCGAAGTCTACGACCTGGGGTGTGGGATGGTTGGACGGTGTTTCGGGATCACTCCAATGTTGAGATTGTCCTATGGTAGCTGATAGACTGAGTCTTCGGATTGGAATAGCGAAGGCCTCTGGGGAGGTCGTTCGTGTAGTGTTTAGCCAGTCGTCGATTTAAATGTAGACGAACATTCCTTGTGACTGCAAAGCTTCGGCAATCAACTTGACTATAGCTGAAGAGCCAGGTCTCTTGAACGGAAGGTCTCGCTGTTGAGGTAAAAACCGAGCCTCAAGTCTGCTGGGCGCTCGATGGGCGTAGTAGCTCAAGGTATTTGATTACTACCTATAGAAGGTTATGGGTCGAATGTAACGGTTTAAGCGGCTCTGACATGTTTAGTACGGGGCGCCATTCGCTTGAAACTCTTCGCCGTTATGAAGAAGGTTGAAAAAGAAAATTACCCATCGTTTGGGGACAGTTTCTAGGCTTTCCTTTTTAAGGCTTACACCAAATCAGTGTAGTATTTTTAAGAGTTTGTGGACACCTTAAACCCTAGTAAGGGCCCTTATTAACAAACCACATTAACCAAGAGTTTTTCTAGTACATTCACAACCAGGGGGGCGGGGGCTGTTTACCAACCCCCTGAGTTTTCCCGGTAATTCAATGGTGACTAACTCTCTTGATCTGGTTCTCGGTATCCAGTGTGTAGCTACGCACTCTCCTTTTTTCAACGGGAAGTCAAATATATCACAGTTTTAACAATATGACGTCATAGTGAAGTCATAACTCGCAGAGTACGTTATGACAGCAAAAATAGAATGTATGTCTGAAAAAATCTCCAAAAAGCAAGGCCGTTTCGCCCGTTTATGATAAAACCCTAAGTATTTATTGGAAATGAGATGCAAAAGTAAGTATTAACTGGTTATTACTCTAAAAATAAGAAAATAAATACTATACATTGTCAGTACTCTTGCCCACTTACAGTCGCATCCTAAGTAAAAATGCATTTTTACAACATCAAAGTATAGGAAGGTGAACAACATCCCATCCCACCTTCGACCATCCTGAAGGTGTTGTAACCTTCAATTTCAGCTAAAATGATCGAAAAGGATGAACTGACATATTTACAAAAAGCACTAAGATCATATTCTTTGCCCGTACTTTGTGCCGGGCAGGGGAACTCCAGGGAAATAATAACAAAACCACCTATGGTTGGACGAGGGATCCTTATTAAAGTATATTTTTCAAAGCCCTCGAGCATTCCATAGAGTGTATAAATAAACAAAAGACCCAATTTAGCACACTCAACAAAACAACCATTATACAAAAGGATGGGCATTTCCTTAACGTGATTTGAACAAAAAATGTACATTTGGAGGCATTTTGGAAAAAAAAGCTGCCCTACCTAGCTTGAACAAAAGGATCCCCTGCAGAATTTTAAACAACCACTTTGGAAGTTATTCTCGTGCGTGTACTTCGAACCATTGAAAGTAAAAAACCAACTTGGCCTAACCTTCTGACAAGTAATATGACCCAGGCTGACGTGTCCACCTGGGCACCATTCTCCGTTACCACGTGTTTCCCCCCAGCCTTTGGCCTCTCCAAAAATGCCCACCCGCCAAAATATAAAATTAAGGAATTCCGGAAAAATCATGGAAAATCGTAAAATTTAATAATTTCCGAACACGGAACAATGCATAGGGTGATACTTCAAAATATATCCGATTTTTTGTACGATGGCATACGTTAAAACCCATTAAGCTTGAACCGTATATGTCGTAACGTTATCTGTCGGCCGCCCTTTTTTCATTAGTCCGTGATTTGCATTGATGAAAGTACATGCTTCACCGAATTAGTCTCTATACGTTATCAGCTATGACCTTCTACCTAAGCATGGTGTGGCCATTCACCGGACTCTTTATGTATCACGCCATACTGCAAGTGAGGTTACCCGCAGGATGGGGGTAACGTATCTGTCGCGTAACGTAACAGGAGGGATTCCTTTCATTACTAGGGCTGGAAATTGTTACGTTGTGGAAATCAGATTTTTATGCCAAAACATGTATAATTATAACTTGACATCTTCTCGATTTATCACATATTGGGAACATAGGTATTCAGTTATTTTTTAGCAATTTGGTAGCCATTCGAAGTATCGGAAGGGATCGTTGCAATATTGGGGACATGCTCTCAGAGAACTTTGCGAAACTTTACTAATCCAATTTATCATGTTTTCAAACTTAAACAATTAGTGCATAATAGAGGCTGATTTAAAAAATGCCAATGCAAATTGTTATATACGATCTTGTGTAACGAGCAGGGACACATTTTTAAGAAACGGATTGGCTGGCGACATTGGCGAAAAGCAGGAATTATGCATCTTTAGGCCTTATTGCTTGGATACTTTCTCATCCTGGTTACAACATCTAGTCTGGATCATTTTGAAAAAATAACTCATAAGTATAATTTATATTATTAAACATTAATTTTCAAAGGCAAAAACAAGCTTTAAACTGTGCATGGCTGTTAGCGACAAAAAACGACTTTTTGAAAAACTTTATCGGAGAATGGACCCCCGACAATTACCGGATTGCGCCAAACAGTTGTTTTGGCGCAATACTTAGGGAGTCATTTGCATAAACCATAAGACGCACGTGTTGTACTCGACCTCGTCAGCTCCGCTCCATGCATACACAGTGTGTGTAACATTTGGGGATCACCTTACCGGATTGCGCCAAAAACAGCTTACACACACACACTGTAACAATGTACGTGTAAAGTTGTTTTGGGCAATACTCAGGTGTTTGTCATTTGCATACAACATTAAAATCCACGACGTGTTTGTACTCGGACATCGTCAGTCCGCTCCATACACAGCTGTATGTAACATGATTTGGGGGTTCCCCATAGGCCCAAAGCAAATATTGTTACATATTGTGTTGTTTCATAGCGGGTATAGAAGGTCATGGTCGGGTCTGAGAAATTCTGACTGACAGCGATTACAGATCGTCGGCCATTTGAGATTCAGTCATGGATAGATTCAGTATGCAAAAAGCTGCACATTGACGATGAGGAGACTGAAAGTGGAGCATTGACAACCAAAATAAACACGATAAAACCGGATATCGCAAAGAAATAAAAAGGGAAAAACGACTTGCTCAAGTGGCGTAGACAGGATTTTGTGACGAGGGGGCACAGAATTGTCATGTAACGGAACCACGTGTGTATGTACCAACAAACAATTTTCCCGGCTCGCGTTGTACCGTCGCCTCCAAAATGCAACATCACAAGCCAACGTAAAGAAATAGTACGGTAGTAGTATTGACCAATCAAGCAGTAAGCATTTGTTATGAACCTCTCTGTATTTCATATCATGCACCCTCGCGCTCAAAACAACAGCTTAAACATTTTAGACAAGGTACCGACCGGGGGGTACCGACGGACCGTTATGTACCAAAGGAACATCACGGTTGGGGTGGGCCGGCACGTCCCCCCCCCCCCCCCCATGGCACGCTCCACGTATCAAAATCATGGCGAGTTTTCCCGCCATGTCGAGTTTCACGCGCGCGATGTGTATCGAGTTTTCCCTCGCTATATGTCATATGTGCAGCTTTATATGGCGAAGTTACCGCGCGCCTATCTGTCCAGTTTGCCTCTTACATCAGTTGTGCTATCATATGGTGAGTTACATAAATCATGTCAAGTTTTAAGCTCCACGTATCAAATCATGGCGAGTTTCCCCGCGCATGTCGAGTTCCACGCTCTGTGTATCGAGTTTTTCCTCGCCAAATGAGTCGAGTGTTGCCGCGTTATAGTCGAGTTACAGCGCGCTAATGTCAAGTTTGCCCTAGTATACATCGAGTTGTGCTTCTTATGGTGAGTTTGACATAAAGCATGTCCAGTTCAAAAACTCGACCAGGATTTTTCTACTGAGGATAATCGACATGATTGTTTGGTGTATGTGTAACAAAAAACTACAATGTCGAGTTGTCATGTGAGAAAAAATCATGTCGTGTTTGCTTATGTTGAGAAAAAAAATATATCGAGTTGGCTCATGTTGAGAAAAAAATCATGTCGATTATGCTCATGTGAGAAAAAAATCATGTCGAGTTTGCTAAGGTGATGAAAAAAATCATGCTCCAGTTTGCACAGTTTGAAAAAAAGTCCGTACAGTTGTTAAAACGCGGCCAGATTTATTCTGGACATGATTTATTCTGGAAATCATTTATGAAACTCGGCACATATAGTTCAAACTGGATAGGCAGCGCTCTAAACTCGACATATAGCGGGGTAACTCGATATACAGCGCGTGAAACTCGCCATGATTTTGATACGTGGAGCGTGCCATACCTCCCCCCATTGGCTACGCCAATGATTGACGTAATTCCAATCTGGATATGCGGGCAAGTTAAAGTTGACCAAGCTATGCCCGATACAAAATAAAATGTATCTGAGCCTGGTTGAGGGCTCTTTGTTTTATAGTGAAGGGGTGTTGTTTTTATATTGAGGGGTATTTGCTTTATAGTTGAGGGGGGTTTTTGTTTAGTTGTTGTTTTGTTTTTTGGGGGTTCTTTGTTTATAGTTGACGTGGGTCTTGGTTTATAGTGGGAGGGGGGGGGTCTTTGTTTTATAGCTGAGGGGGGTCTTTGTTTTTGTTGAGGGGGTTCTTTGGTTTATAGTTGAGGGGGTTCTTTGTTTTATAATGAGGGGGTCTTTGTTTATAGTTGAGGGGGTTCTTTGTTTTATAGTCGAGGGGTATTGTTTATAGTTGAGGGGGTCCTTGGTTTTATATTGGAGGGGGGCTTTGTTTATAGTTGAGGGGGGGGTCTTTGTTTTATAGTTGGGGGGGTCTTTGCTTTATAGTTAGGTGGGTCTTGTTTTATAGGTGAGGGGGGGGTCTTGTTTATAGTTGAGGGGGGGTCTTTGTTTATAGTTGAGGGGGGGTCTTTGTTTTTAGTTGAGGGGTCTTTGTTTATAGTTGAGGGGGTCGGGTATTTGTTTTATAGTTGAGGGGGGGGATCTTGGGGTCTTTGGGGGTCTTGGGTCTTGGTTTTATGTCACACGGATATACCCAATTTTTTGGCATTTTTCACGTTACTTAGCTCCCCATCCCGTTTTTCATATTAAAATGATAGGCGAAAAAAGTTGCAAGTTTACCTCGTAAAAGCATGAAAATCGAAAATACGGTTTCCACTCTACTAGTCTTTGTTATATAATCAAAATTGATCCTGGGCAGAAAATTACGTAGGGTGGAGGCAGATTTTATGGTAAATCGAACATATTTTTTATTGTTTGGGTGGATTTGGGGTCCATTGATTCCCTTCCTCCCCCTCCCCACCACCCGTTGCTTCTAAGTGTTGTATATCATATCACGACCCTTTCCTTTTCTTAAAATCCGTTTTACAATGAATATTAGTTTAACCATCCCCCTTGATTTTACAAAACGTTTATATTGTTAAATTTTAATTGTAAATTTTTAAAAAGCTATCAAACCAAAATCCATTCTAACACAAACAACCTTATTAATCGATGGTATGTACAATGAAGCCCGCCCTCAGTGGCGTAGTAGCATGTTTTGGGGCCGTGGACAAAACACCAAACGGGGCCCCTAGGTTAGCACGATTCATTTGCTTCTTCAAAGCGTAGTGGGCAGACTTTTGTAGGGTCCTTCATCATTTGTCACTTTTGTTTTCATTTTTTTTAACCATAGGCCACCGGCTTAAATGCAAGCGGCATATGTAAAAGACACAACTATTAAAAATATAGGGGCGGATTAGAGGGGGGGGGGCGCCCCGCCCCTCTAGTTTTTTGCAGAGCATAGGGTCGCCGGGCGCCTTACAGGAAGCGCCCGGGCGCACTGTAGAATAGAAAAAATGACTGTTTTACGCACAGGGCGCCAGTTTAGATCTCTGAGAATGACGGTACAGGACGTCGGCGCCGTGTAGTAGACTTAGCTTTGTGGGCGCCAGTGGACACAGTACAACCCCTGCATCCACACTTTTCAGAATTTCGAAACGACGGGAAAAAAGTATGGGTCTACCGGTGAGCGCAGCGAGCCGGCAAAGGCGCCCCCTTATTGCGAAATCCTGGATCCGCCCCTGGCACCCCTCGCCTATACAACACTTAACCACGACGACTTGAAGCACAACATTTATTAAGGTAAAATTGGAATCCTGCAAACTTAACCAATAAGAGTTGCTTAAAATGTTTATGACAGAAAATTTTTTGCGTTCTTCGTCGAGATTTGCCCTAATAAAACGTAAAAACTTTTTATAAATCCTAATGTAAATTTTAGATTCAAAAATTAAAGCTGTTCGAACGGAACCGTGGACCAACAGATATCATTCACGTGGGCCATTAAATATATTCATAAGACATCTGAATGCAAATGAATGAGCAACAAGAGCAACATAATACCTTGAGAGGCCCGCCATCAAAAACATTGAGAATTTCAAATTTATGAAGTACGTGTTAGAGATGAGTAGACTCTCGCTCTCTCTCTTCCTCCAATCCTCTTAGGGTCATCCCGGGGCCTCCAATTCCCTTTTTTTGACAGAAACTAGTGTTAGACTTAGGAGACATGGTCCAATCGGTATATTATTAAAAAACCCTTTCCCAAGATACCCCCAATTTTGTATTGAAGAAAGTTATGTCTTTCTCATACCCTTTGAACATCTAGGGCTAAAGGTAAAGGATGTTTAATTGGATGTTATGAGCGAAAATGTGCCCCATTTCGGTCGACTAAATAAATTTACACAAAGCTCTTTGGGAATTACAAAATCACGTTTTAGCTCTCAAATGGATGAAAAAATTTTTTAAAATCAGGCGCGAAACTTTACAGATGGGGGTTTTAGGGTTTTAGTGAAGTCATTCTATCAAGATGGAAAACTTATATATTTAACCGGGTCATCCCCCTTTAAGCATTAGCTTCAGGTCGGGGTGCCATTATGTCCAATACGGAAAGGAATGGGTCTCCAAAAAGAGAAAACACCAGTCATTTGGGCCATAACATTGTAAATGAATCCACGATAAACGAAGTATGTTTAGTCTTCGGGGCCCCTCGAGGGCCTTTTTTTCTCCAAAGTCTTGTTTTTCTCTAGAAAACTTTCGGGGCCCCCAATTCCTCATTTTTTTTTTTTTAACTGTGTTTTTTTGTTTTGGATTTATGTTTGAATTTGAAATTCCTTGAATTTTAGGGGAAATTTGGCCATTGGGTCAAATTAAGGCCCAGAAGGGATCCACAATTAAGTACGCATAACAAACCACGCGGGGGCCCATAATAAGCGACCATTGAATCAGTGTGCTATTATGGTATGTGGTATCTAGGGAGCCCTGGGAAAAATGGGCCCATAGTAATTTTTTAAATGCAGAAATGCCATATTGACCATTATGATACGGCCTCGCGAATATCAGTATCAAAGTGCAGACTTGCCTACATTAAGATAAAGTCTCTCGTTATCGGTATCAGGCAGGCTAGAAGTGCCCCGGAATATTAATAATTACAGCGTGATAGAATTAGGCCTTTTTGAAAATTGCAAATATTATTTCATTTTTCTTCTCCTCCCTCCTTCTTTCCCTCTTCTTTTTTTTTCTTTCTTTTTCTACATTTCTTCCCCTTCTATCATTTTTTCTCCACATCTATTGGGGCCCCTAACCTGTCGGGGCCCGTGGACTTTGTACACCCTGTGTCCCTATGGTAACTACGCGCCTGGGGCCCGCCCTATTGTCGGGCAAGTACGATACCTAAATCACCGAGCCGGTTGCGGTGCGATCACCTGTCTCAGACTTTCAACTGGTCAAAAGGCCTAGGGGTGGCAGACGATCTGGCCACCGCCTCTATTTTACAATGTATGATGACTTCCAAACTGTCAAATATGCCATTGGCTGGTGAAAATAGCCATTCCTAATATTGGAAGCTAGATGACGACACTAAAGTTTCATCCCTCGTCGAGGGAGGGAAATTTAGTACACAGGTCTATGACATCCGGGCTATTTCGGAGTGTGAAATTCGACTGAAGTTCACAGACCTTGTTACCAAGTTAGGTCATTTTAGCTGATTAATTAAATAACCCAGGTAGTTTATCATTTCAATAGAGGAGTACAGTAACACAGTTACAAGGTCTGTAACACAGACTAGGCCAGCGACACCGTCGTAGCGTGCATCCCGGTAATGCGAAACTGCGGGGAACCGCAAACGGCGGTTTTTTGTGTAGATCTTGGGAATTGAAATGGATTTGAAAGGCTCAAATTTGCAGGACGACAATGAAAAAAAAATAAAATACGGCCGTTTAATATGATTATCAAAATCGATTAATACTTCGGGTGTCCCAAGACGATCGGACACGCCCCTTTAAGCTTTTCGCCGCTTACAGGGGGTTCTTTACACAAACCAAATTTCCAACAACGTGCCCAAAAAATGGAAATCGCTGATGTTTGGAGGCGTTATATATTGTGTCATTCATTGTAGTGAGTCCTATGATAGGGCTCTCGATATCATTCTGATTCTGTGGAGATTGGGCACAGAAATTCATGCTCCAGGGGCATATATTTGAACTGTCTCATAGGGGCGCTATTCATTATTAATTATGTGTGCGCTTTATTCCGTTATGTTTATTATTGAAGTATTAGCAAAAGACGACTTCCTGCGCTCGGATTGCTTGGCGTGTCTGTGGGCGCTCGTCTTGTTATCTAAAGGTCGGTGCGGTTTTTCGACTCCCACTCAAACCAAAATTTAATTTATGATTTTATTTGTATTTTAAGTTTGGAGAGTTGTAATCTAACAACATTGAATAGAAAAAGATTGGACTAGCTGCTTAATGAATAATACTACGGTCATGGTCCTGGAGCATGATTTTCGGGCCAGATCTCTCCGGACGGCATAATTCTTACCTCGTACGAAAGTGAAAACAAAAGTTGATTTTGATTTTGCTTAATTTCAATATAAACATAGGCTGAATTTAGTATTTGCTCCTATAGTAAATTAGAAATTTCACCAACTTTGTACTAAAATAATTCTCAGCTTAATCCTATCACACATAAGGTTATTTTTTGATAGAAAGCTTACATTAGTGCAACAATCATGAATTTTCGCATTTTGGGGACACTTTCTGTGAAATCTCTCGTTTCCTTTTATTTGAATATATGTACAACTTTTCGATTTTACCGCTATGATTTTTACCCACCCTGTATAATATGGTTGAATCTGTCATACTTGGGATCCCTTAGAGTATATAAGTTTTCCAATTGTATAACCTCATAGAGATAAAGTTTTCTCAACAAAGTTAAAGGGTAAATTCATTACAATTGGGCGTATTTTGTCTTATTTTTGAGTGGAGCAAGGACCATGACCTGCAACCTATTTGCCCGTGTAACTTTACGTACAGTGGCAGGATGAGATATGGCTAATGCAAACTGGATCGCTAATCAAGCTTATAGGTTATACTGAATTTGTATATTGTTATTATTGTTTTTTTTATTGTCATCACTTCATCATATCTAATATTGCCAAGATAACAAAATTGTACATTTCATAATTACAATCTATTTTCATTTTACATTATATCTCAAGACAACTGCATTATTTCAATATGAATATTCACGTGTCATATGAAAGCATGTTGCAAATACTTAGAATGTGGTATTATTTGGAAAAACATTTTTTCGTATTAACGTTGTTTTTTAATAATAATAATCATTGCATCATTTTCCGTTAGTAATTTGGCAAACATTGCCTTATAACATTTCAATATCTAATGAATCATACCGGACTTGAGAATTGTCATATGACCCCTCATATTTAGATCACAGAATATATGTATCGCATCCATATCACAGCACCAATCAATATCATTACGCAGTATTCATAATACCAATCAGTTCATGTGATTTTTGTGTCAGGTGCATTTACATGTATTACTTAATAGGGCATGTATGTTCATCATGACTGATTTTTTAAAACATGTCAATTTGCGTAATTTTTATATCGAAACTCGGTATTCCGTTTCTTATCGAGTTTCGTTTTGTCCTGAAGAGAAAAAGTCAATGTGGATGATTGCCATATTTGTACTTACTGATACCTAGTTTTTAACCAATTGTTATTATTTTATTTATAAAAATATGAATTCTTTAGATCTTCTCTTGTGACCAACACACGTCCCGTGATTGACAATTTAAATCTTACGGGCATTTTAAGAAGGAGGAAATTATTGTGGGTGCCTCAAGCCAGATTTTGTAAATACTTGTGAACAGTGGAAAAAGACATGTTCCAAAAGTCTGTTACATTGCATGTTTCATCACACTTGTTTGCTTGCAAGTTCTAATTCCATCTTCTGTAAGAGAATTTTAGTTGGATATTATTATGTAGTATTTCCAAGTCAAAGTAATTAACCTTGCCTCTTTGGGTAAGAGCAACCCATTTATCCCATACCGTCCAATCAAAGTATAGTTCGGAATATACCGCTCCCATCGGGCGTTTCAACATATTGGTCTAACTGACATTCGTGAAATTGATATGTCCCGTATTAGTTTGGGATGTACACCTCTTCAAAGGAAAACTGAGAACACCGAGAAAGGCATTGGCGATGGTTAACTGTGCTCAATTTTTGGTTTTTTTTCCCAGTCTTTGGGTAATGGCGACTGCATTACTAGATAGTCCATAAAAACACCACACTTTTTTTTTTTAAGTTTAGCTGAAAGTCATTTAAAGAAAAGATTTACCATTGGGTATATAGAGATTTATGCACAGTTATTAAAGCCACCACGCCTCTATCCCAATTTTTTAAAATAAGTTTTTTTCCTGACTTACAATTACGTTGTATTCCCAGATTATTTCTATGATTGGGTCTTTAATAATTTTCATAACAGGTAAACTTGTTTATTTTTTTTTAATTTTTTAGTTTTTTTGATTTTATGGAAAAAAAATACATTTTTGTTACTGCTGTAACGCCTTTTACACTTGTCTTTGTAAATCAGTTGCACTTCAAAATGTCAAAGCCTAACTGTGTTCTTTTTTAATTCAAAAAAAAAAAAAGGGGTATGTTTTTCCACATGGCAACATTCTACATGCTAATCTTTTAAAATCCAAGAACTTTTCAATGATCCAAAACAGGTGGGAATATGACTTTTCAGAACCACCTTCATTATAAAACACCTCTCAATGTCTTTCTTTTTACTTTCTCATTGCTACCCCCATACTAATTTAAAAAGAAATGATATTTATGGTAACCTAAAACACTTCCTAAATACGTTAGTTGCGATGTTAACAGGCTCTAACCACTTATCTTGTCCAACCTACTCAAAAATCTCTTGTTTTTTTTCCAATTATTGATACTGTTATTAATTTCACTACGGCTCTCCCCCAATTTTCACAGCTATTTCGTTGATAGACTTTGTACTACTATAGAAAATACCAAGTGAATTACTGTGGTTATTGGATATAGTTTCCAATTTTAGATCGTATACTTTGTTTTGTTGCTTTTCCTTGCACGAACCAAGCCATGAAGGGCTTCTCTGTTTATGCGTGTTTAATTTTGAAACATATGTTGTTTGAAGAAATCACATAATATATTTTAAAACATAACCATATCTCTTTATCCCTTACAAAAACAGAATGTCGTCTGCGTACATGGATAATACACGAACCTCATTCTTATCATAATCAACAATTGGAGTTTTGGTTATTCCACGTATTTCTTAGATTGTCGTTATTTTACATTCACGACATTCTAATCGCTAAGATAAATAGGAGTGCAGATATGGTACAACCTTGACGAACTCCCCTCTTTACATTGGCAAAAAGGACGAAACATGACCATTGTGTATGATCACAGTTGAAATCTTACTATAGATTTGTTTTTAACCAAACCCACCTACTAATGGCGGTCCGAATTAAGTTCTCTAAAGGCGATAAAAGGAATGCATGGTCAATACTGTCAAAGGCTTACTAAAATCTAAAAAAAGTTAGAGGCACCGGGAACTATCCTGATTTCAGTTTATCTTAATAACATCTTCCAATTAAATCGCATATTTTCACCTATGTTATCCTCCCTTTTATGGAAACCTGTCTGAGCGAATCAACTATCGTTGTTTATTACTTTTTGTAATCGTTTCGCAAGAGCTGTTAGTAGCAATCTTATAATCTACGTTTATAGTGAATGGTCTCCTCCAATTGGGTCAAATACTCTCTTGTCAGACCTTATCCCTTTTTGGTAAAAGTGTTATTATCCTTTTCTTTGACTGGGGGCTAGAATTCCATTTCAAACCCCTTCATTACGGGACCGTTTAACGACTCCAGGAGCCATACTTGGCCAAATAATTGAACAAAATTCAACCGAAAGCCGTCGTATCCAGGGCTTTTTTGTTTGTGCATTTCATCAGTGCTTTTTTACATTCTTGGATGGTAAGTTTTTACCTTCACATTCGGTTTTTTTTTTCCTCATCTTATTTTTTTAATATCGATATTTTGTACAAAAGTAGATATGATTGGTTTGGCACTGTATTGTCTTTTTTGTACAATTCTTATATAATAAGACACTTGTTTCGTTCATGAGTGATTCGTGGTCGTCTTATTTGATGTCCCATTTTGAATTCCTTAAAGACTAATAGTTTTTACTAACTTCTTTCTTTTCTCTAATTTAAAGAAAGTATTTCGTATTTTTTTCACCTTCTGGATCCATTTTTCTCGAGACCTCACTTTAGCACCAGCAGTTTTGTTTTGCCATGCAAGTTCAAACTCTAGTTTTGTTTTAAGGTACAGATCGTAATTTTGGCTTGTTATTAATTACTCAGTGTTTTTCTATATCATCCATTTTCCTTTCCAGGTCGCTTAGCTGGGGTGTTTTTCCTTTCTTATTTTAAAAAAAGAAAAAACCTAAAAAATTAAAAAAAACGTATTTTATTTTTTAACAGATCCATATTCTTCCATGAGAAAGGCTATTTCTATATCATAGATAAGCATCCGTCTATCATTTTGTTGAGTGCATTAACATAATTATCATCATTCAGAAGATTGTTTTTAAAAAATTTCCATACACCTTTTCCTCTCTTTACATTTGTTGGTTTTTATTTTCCGTTATAACTGCTAGATGGTCAGTTCGGGGAGCGGTTATTATTTGACAACGTGCACATTATCGTCAATCAAAAAATGAGTGACAAACATGTAATCTAAGTTGAGGTACATAGGGGATTACTTCTATGCCAGGTGAAACGTTTTGCCCTTGGATTTATTTGGACCAGGACGGCCAGAGATCATTCTCTCTAAGGAAATTATGAAGTGCATTTTAGTCGTAGTGACCACTCCTGTTCTAGGTCGATATGAAATCACCGCCAATTCATATTATAACCATTTATACCGTAATCTCTAAGAATATCGTTTATATTAGACAGGAACGTCAGCTTTCATTTTCATAATTTTGGGCCATAACAATTCCATAGATTAAAACTATCATTATTGTACCTCGATTTAACCCACAAAAACCTAATTGAAAGTCGTTATTTAATAACATCTCTGACTTTGGCATGACATTCGGTGAAATAAGCGTGAGCAAACCTATGCATGTAGGGTACCACTAACCGCAAACAACTCGCCACCCCATTCACACTTCCATCTTTGAACATCTTTTTATTATTATTATTATTATTATTATTTACAGGTATTTATAAGCCCTTACCATAAGACCAAAAAGCGCTGACAGTAAAAAAAATACATAATCTTAAATACAAGACATTGAAATACATATTCATAACATAATAACAGAAGATAAATCCACAGTAAGCATATCATAAAAGAAATTGCTCCTATAAAAATCACCCAATAAAGATTACCTGTGACAGCCAAAAAAACTGGAGCACCAAACAAGAGGGAAATACTTAAATAAAAGCAGCTTAAAAATATACAACTGCTGCAGTACACCCATAACAAAAAACAACTATACCTACTCTGCGGGAATAGGTATGTTCAAGAGTTTTTTAAAATATTGAATACTTGGGGCTTCACGCAAATTAGCTAGTAAACTGTTCCATAATCTTGGCCCAATAACAGAAAAAGATTTATCACCAATGATTTCTTTAGATTTGGAATGACAAGACGAGTATGGTCTTGATTCGACCTAAGACCTTGGCGAACAGGGTTATATATTTACTGATGAGATTTTGTAGATAGACTGGTGAGAAACCATATACCACTATTGTAAACATGCACCAAGATCTTAAACTTGATTCTCTGCTCAACAGGCAGCCAAAGCAATTCGCGAAGTAGAGGGGCTGCCGAGATCGTTTGTTAGATTGGCTAAAAACAGGAGAGATGCCCGATTTTGCGTTTCTGCAAAACGTGCACATCGGGGAAGACAGACCGCCAAGCAAAGAATTGCCATAATCAAGCGAGATAGAATTAAAGAATCTCACTGCATGTTGCACAAGGAGAACGATCATATAATTACGGATTCTGCTAAGGTTACGTAAATGAAAATTAACACTCTGCACAAAAAATAACATTGGTCGTTCATGTGAGGATTATTGTCAAACAGAATACCAAAGATTTTAAGAGAACCAGATGGGGTAATAAACCGAGTCACCATTTTCAAATTCTAAGTTAGGAAGCAGCATCAGTATGCCTAGGTGAAGCAATTAAGAACAGCTCAGTTGGGCATCATTAAGCTGTATTTATTAATAAGCATCCATGATCTTATTTCAGCGATGCATTTGGTAGCTGTGACTTTGCAGTAGCCGTAACTTCCTTAGACTTAGGATCAAAAAATTATGTTAAAGCTGTGTGTCATCCAGCATAATGTGAGAAACCAATCTCAAAATTGCCTGATGATATTTGTTAACAGGTTGAGAAATGGCAGTGAACATAGGTGGACCCGCAATAGACCCCTGAGGTACCCCATACTTAAGATATGACTTTAGGATATTAACCTAAGACCAATACTCTGTGAACCGATCTTTCAGGTAATAGCAAAGAAATTAATGGCAGAACCTCAATAGCAAATTCATTATGCATCCGATCGACAGAATTTTGTGATCAATCGTATCAAATGCAGAGGAAAGATCTAAAAGAACTAACATATTGCTCTGCCTTTGTCAAGTTCATGAAGCATATCATTTTCCTTCAAAGATAGCAGTTTTGTACTATGGGAAAAATTTATGCAGAATGGTAGAGTTCAGTAGATTATTACCCTGAAGATGTTGCTTGAATCTCTGAAATAGCAGGGTCATCAATAATTTTACCAAGAGTGGGAAGATTTGAAACAGGCCGATAATTTTTCAAAACATCTGGATCAAGGGTGGATTTTTTGATCAATGGTGTAATAACACTTGACGCAGACCACTGTGAAAGGTACCGATATAAAAGAAAATATGAATAAGTGATTGAGAACCGGTAGCAAAATAATCAGCAACGTTTAAGGAACCATTGTGGGGATTGGATCCAGAGGGACGGGTCTATTGGCAGCGTGAGTAATAATTTTCATTACTTCTTCCTCAGTATACATATGAAAAAAGCACTGTAAGGGTGGATTCTCTTATCTTATCATAACTTAACAGTTGACCACATATGTGATTTCCAAATAATGATTGTTTACAGAGTTAATAAAAAATATTAGCACCAGAGACACATATAAATCCGAACAATTAAAAGTACAACTTCAGGTGTTCTATACCCATAATTATCATTTTGCCTAGCATTACACATTTGACAAGTTCAGACTGATTTTTACACAACCTTATCAGTAAGTACAAGCAAATCTATAATCAAACTCTACATTAGATACACTTGCAGGTAGTTTTTGATTAGAAGTATTCAACAATGAATTTAAAAGTATTAAACATATTGTTTGCATTGGAGTTTTACTAAACAATCTCTTTGAAATAAGCAATTTTATTATCTGATCATTTTATTAACTTATCTTTGGTCTATAAAACTTTGGCGATCCTCATTTAACACAGTCTTTTCCATCTACGTTACACTTTCTACGTTTCACACGAGCAGCATTCATCGATCATTATACCATTTTGGATTTCTGATGAGTTTCTGAGTCCGTAATTTTTTCGGACAGTGATTTCAATGATTCATGGATTTTACTATTATATAGTTCAGCTTGAGCATTGTGATCATTTATGGAAAGAAAATGCTCCATGGCAAGGGTAAGATCAGATTTAAACTGATCTAGATCTAAGTCTTTATAACACTCGGGTAAAAGAACGTCTTTCAGGTGGAGGTTTAGACCTATTTAAGTCACACTGAACTATATGGTGGTCAGATCCATATCTACGCCATGATACCACACATGAATTACCAGAAAACAGACGCAGTATTACATGGTCAAGTGTATTCCATATTTATGTGTTGGACCTTTGACATATTGATTAAAACATGTCATCAAGGGATGCAAGTATTGACAAACACCAGGTTTAGAAGGTTTGTTACATGAACATAAATCGCCTAAAATGAGAGGTGACAGGAAAAGCAGATACTATACTAAGAAGTCTTCAAACTCTTCTTGGAATTGCTGGAGTGTAAACCAATTCTTCTGGTTGGTTGGAGCATGTAGATTGCTATCAACCTAAGTGATTTAGAATGTCAGATTATGAAAAGCATGTTCAAGGTGCGAGGTCAATACAGAATTGGTGCATACTTAACTTCAGGACCGATTTACTTATTATGGCGATACCACCATGCCTGTCGCCAGGTCTAGGAAAATGAAAAATGATAACCGATGGAGTACATTCACCTAGTATTACAGATCTTCGTCCAGAAATTCCAAGTCTCAACTATCACTAGCACATCTACATATGTCCAATAGATAATCATGAATGGTTGTCGTTTGTTGCCAATAGATTGTGCATTCCACATATGGACAGCAAGGTGATTTTTACTGCCAAACTGGATTTGCACAAGGTTATCAAGATTAAGCCCTCGATGAGAGGAAGTTATTGCAATGTTCTAGGAGTGCTCTATAGGACTATGGGGGGGGGAAAAAAAGATATTAGTTGTCTCCTTCAAAGATATGAGAAATGGGATTTGTGACCGTAATTGCCAGCTGTGAATCTGTCATCTCGGGAGAAATGTAATCGTGAACCGGAGTCGGTCTCACAAAAATAGGTCTGTAGAGAATCTGATGATGTTTTTGTGCTCCTCCACGAAAACACCTTCGGTGTGTTACAGGTTGTCTGTTTATTCCAAGTTCAACCAATACTGGTGCAAACATCAAAAGCTAAAGTTTTTTTAACGAAGAATTGCCAATTTTAAAAAGTTTAGACTGTGTATACTTATAAGTGCATAGGGTCTTTGGAGGCAATTATGTATATGGCCATAATAAGGTGGCCAGGGTTAGATATAACATCCCCTGATATGAGTATCTGATCTTGAAAGGTAGCAGTAGTGTTTCCATAGTAAGTAATCCGAGTCTCACAATATCTGCCTAGTTTCGGTGAGGATATATACCCATGTACAGTAGTGGTTGTTGAGTTCGATTGGTTAAGTACGAATGAAACCATTATTGCGGTTCCGTCTTACTCCGATTTGTTTAACAATAATCATGATTTAACCATATCAAAGGCTTAACTCAAATCACACCTTATACTATATACTTTCCTATACCTTATTCACTTATAACTAATCGTTTACGTCCGGCGGCCCTAGAGGAAAATGGGTTCATCCTTCATATAAGACACATGGAATTAGCCTAGCCTGAAATTTTTCTATAAGAGGATCAGATGATTACAAGGATTGTACAGCTTTATTCCGTAAAAGAGTTTTACTCTAGTCTAATCTTGCGTTCAGTTCCCTAAGAGAACTATCTATCTGTCCTTACGGACAATCAACAGGAAATATAGCACCATATCCACGCATTTCCTCTCTTCTCCTACTTGACCTAGCTTACACACCCTGTCTTTTACTTACCCACAAATTGGATCCCCCCTTCTTTTTTTCCATTCCTTTTCCCCTTTTCCCTTTCCTTTCTCCCTTTCCTTTCCCTTTTCCCTTGCGGCCATCAGAGTTTGATTTCCGCGTCGTCGCTTATTTAGGATTTAGGCAGCAATTTATCATTCGAATACACACATTGGCAGGTCCGCTTCCCTGATTTTTGGAAAGTGGGTAAAAATGCCATTATGGATTTAAGGGATATATGTAGGTTTTCTCCCCCAGTTAATTTTCGCACATGTGTAATTTGCTTTTTAAAATAGAAGACACTTGGTAAGTCGTCCTGAAAAATTTAATCGCCAGAAAGCAAAACGCATCCAAAGTATTTTGTCACGTTTTGTGTCATTGTATTTGAACTTTGTGTTATTGATATTCGTCAAATCCTTTGACAAATTCGTCCGCATGCGACAACTACTGAATAGAGAAAGCAATTTGATTAAAGAATCTTGTCTTCATATTCTTAGGTTTTCATTCTATGGAAAGTGTTTTATTTTGATCACGTCCCACCTGTCCACTCAAATAATAATGACTGTAAAAAAGTAACCTTCACGTCTAAGGAGTGGTGCTTATATGGATAAACTTGTATATATCTCTGTAGATGGATATAAGGGGTTTTAGTACACTTATGCAGGACGTCCCAGACTAATTTCATCGGGGGATTGTTGTCGGCAAAACATTTTGTCGACACAATTTTGCAAGGGTTTCCCGAGCGCACCGCTTCCTATTTTAAAAAAACCGCGTTTCGAAAATCAAAACGGGAACGAGACAACTTCTAACTTCTACCAAGCACTTACACAATACAACTATCAAATTTCAGCATATCGCAATAGAAAGTACGTAATATCTTCTGCAGGCCCGTATCCAGGAATTATTTTTTTTTGGGGGGGGTGCGGATTTGTCGAAGTGGACCTTTCGCGAGCGAGGGGGCACAGATTTGTGGATGTAACCGACACGTGTATTGTACGCCAAACCAATCTCCTCCGCTCGCTGCCAATGTTTTACCGACCGTCGTCTCCAAATCTGAAGAGAGGGGGGGAGGGGGATAATCGTCGCAGACACTACCAAACAGCGTCACCAGACACTATTAGTAGTAATGCAGAACCACACCCTAAAATACAACTTTTAGACAGCTGGGCAATTATTCTTTTTTTGGGGGGGGGTGGGGTTTGCGTGGCCCTGATCTTAATGAACAAAATCAGTACAACAGAATTTATTTGTCAATATTCACCTACACTACATTCTTTTTTACCACTGATTTTGCCGGCAAGTCAACCCTTTTCGGGGGACGAACGGCAGTTTTTCTGTTAAGAATGGGTCTCCCCCCCTCTAGGAACGGCACTTTGTTGATGTGGGGTATTGTTAAGAGTCAAAATAATGATATCAATGAAAAACGATGATTTTCAAAATTTTATTTTAATATGAATTGACGGACGATTTCGACGAACAATTGGACAGAAATCATTGACCAAAGTTGAAATACAATGACACAAAGGTGAATATAAGTTACAGCCTATTTAATGGTTTGCATTTCTAGAGAATCAATTTCTAAAGACTACTTCCAATTGTCTTATTTTCCTTAAGTGCGAACATATCTGCGACAAACCTATTTACAGCATTGGTCTGCAGATCAGGCAACATCATTATAATCCTGGAATATGGCAACACGGTGGTGTAACATTAGCTACATTTTGATCACTTTGAATCTTTATACCTTTGTCAACTTTGAACCTTAGTCCTGATTAGAAAATCAATGCCAGACTACCGGCGTGGGCAACCACCTTTTGTCGGACCTTTGTTAGTAAGCGTTCAAAATATGGACTTTAAGCGTGTCAACTAAGCAAACGTAGATACAGCAAGAATTACCTCATCATCATGCGATTACACAGTTATTTCCTGCATGGGGCTATGGGCGAATGATATGCAACAACGAGGTGGCAGAGTGGTTAATGTCACCATACGGTAAATAGTGTATTTTGGAATCCTATGAAACAATACGAAGCAACCTGGCCGGTTTCAACAAATTTGAGCATTGGTAATAAAATTTTACACCAAGACGACCTCGGTAAACTATAATTTTAATCTCTTATAAGGAGAAAAAACACGGTAGTGTAAATTTAAAACACAAGTTAGCTCGATTTCCAAATTTCTCCACTAATATTTTCCCCTCAAGGAAGGGGAAAGTGTGGTCTTCTGAAAATTGTTCTAACGCCATCATTGTCTGACAAGTATGGTCACTCTTGAATCAAACACCAAGAAAATTCAATTTGTGGTGGTTACATCATGGGACCTTAAGAGGACCCACAACACACAGTTTCAAAGACCCTATTCACGTTACCGCCTTTTGTTATTAAATCCCACATGATCTATTGACCGGCTTAAGGTAATGCGATAATAACCCTCTCAGAAGGAGAGCTGATGGCCATCACTCTTCGGAAAGAGGGGCGCGGGCCATATGTAAGGTTCAGCAGCCCCGCCTTAAATTGCATGAGGCAAATGGCTATGATTGCCAATGTGAAAATTGAAAGATCAGAAAATATATTCAGAACACATGGAGAAAATGTCCCAAATAGCATGCCAAAGATCATTTAAACGATTGCTTATACCGCTAGGTTCGCATGAGCATTTTTTTTATAATTACAAACACCGGAAGGGGGGGGGGACCAACCCCTTGAATTTTCTTTTTGAAAACCAATTCCTACCGTGCATGTTCCGCTTAGCGGTTTTCTTTCCATGGATTAAAATTATGTAGAAATCACTTAGGGACGTCACTATGACGGCATACGGTAATAAAAGTATGAAAATACTGCATTATAGGAAGAAAATTTTTTGCAAATTTACTGGTCAAAATAATATTGTACCACTCAAACATTTCCATGATGTAGAGACATTATGACGTCATATGATATTAAGGTTAGTATGTTAGTCCTCAGTTTGGTATCAAAAGGAAAAGAAAGAGGAAGGACTTCTATATATTGCTTGTATATTCCTCCGAAGGGGGGGGGGGGGTGGGATTGCCACACTCTATCCATCACTTTGGGCTCCAGATGAAACCTGACATTGAATCAGTCGACATGGGTGTCGGCTATCAAGTAGTCCAGGATACAGATTCACTTGAGAAATACCTAATCCCACACCCAGGTTTGCGATTAGACCGCACACGCCCAATATTTTCAACACCCCCGGCTTCGAAGCGCCCCCGTGATTGTGCTGATTCTGACATTCTCACCGCATGAGATGGCAGACGAGTTCAACCTTGGAGCATTTTTGTAGAAGCGCAAAAAATCAAAATGGCCAGCAAAAAAAAACGTTAATCTTTGTCACTCAAAAGTTGTAATTTTTCAGCCGGTTCGTGTTAAAAATTCATTGTGACCAATTAACATACGGTTCTGTAACCGTCTATAATCATTAATTCATATGCCCGTCAAGTACAATAAAGTATCTGATCGTAATCTACTTTGACTGCAGGTTGGCTTTTGGTAATTTGGTATCTAATCCTGGTGTTTTGGTAGTCAAGAAAGTAATTAGAAAAACCATAAGAAATATTTTAAAACATGTGATGATTAAATCTTTCAGTATAGAATCCAAGGATGGCTTCCGATATCTAAGATTGATATATCTGATAAGCTGTTGTCTAACCTAGTGTGCAAGAGTTTGTGTATATCCGTGTAAGTCAATCAGATCAAGCACACATCATTAGGTAATCAGAGGAGTCGATGTATGTAAGATGCATCCAAAATGGGCATTCAATTGGCGGAAAGGACACTTATAGCGGCGAAAAAATCCGATTCAATAGTACAGAGATATACGTTTCTTTTTTTGATATGTTTGAGGTCCATTGGCATCCATATTTGAATATTGATGATTTACATGACTCCCAATGACACTTAAGTAGCCTTACTGGGGTTTTTGGAGGCGATAATCCAACTAAAAACCACCAAATAAATATCGTTAGCCTACAGCGTGAATGAATTAATTACCTTTTCTGATTGACATTTACAGCCATATTGAACGCCAATCTAGGATGTCATCTTGCAGATATCCATCACTTTTGATATGTTTTATGAATTTAATTTATTCTGAATCAGTTAGAGTGATATAACAAACATGGCAGCTCTTGGGTATGTGTAGTGATAAATTTTTGAATGGTTTCTTGATTTGATTGATTATCAAATTGTTAAAAGCTGTCTTAATTGTTTCCATTAAGTATTTGTATGCTAATCATGAAAGATATACACCAAGTTACATTCTACGGTCAAAAGTTGACAAATATCAGATGTGTTGCTGTTTTGGCGGCCATATTGAATCTCTTATTAAGTGTTAATGAATTATATTTTAATTGGTCAAATGGGTGTTTTTTGATGGACGGCAAAAAATTAACAACTTTTGAGTAATTACCATATGAGTTTTTATTGTTTTGGTGGCCTTTTGAATTTTCTGCGTTTCTTAAAAAATGCTCAAGGTTTTTCGTATGGCATCCATCAGATTCAATTTCAGGAAAAATGGTCTAGAAAACGTGAAAACATTATATATGTAGTATAAAAAGGTTTCTTATGGTCTGTCGCCTAGACTAAAAACAGCAACAACAGAGTAAACAAATTCAACATAACCGCAAGTAAATATTTAGAATTTGGTGGGTTTTCGAGGTAGAATTAAACGTAGGGGCACGTTGGGCAACCAGTCAGAAAGAAGTTATATTTTGTTTTGTGGACAGTGTTTCTTTAGTAAAGGACGGCCGTCACGCATCGTCGCGGCAAAGACATATAGATCAGAAGACTGGTCGCGATTGTGACACATTATTACACATCGGTGTCTGGCGTTTGTCGAGATGACATGGGTTAAGAGAATTAGGTTAATATTGGTTTTCGCGTGGTGGGTTTCTTATCTACTACCGTCCCTGATTACATATATGGCAACGACGAGGGTGCCAGAGTGGTGAAAGCGATGGGATGCTCATCCATTGTGCTTGCACCGTGGGTTCGAATTCCATCTAGTCGATATTTTTCTTAAATATAATTATTATTATGTAACCCTCGTCAACCTTTGCCATTTGTAATAAACATATACCGACGGGGGAGCTCTTTGACCCCTTGAGGCGGCGGCCACCGTTTGACGACAAGCGCGAAAAGGCCATCCCCATTCCAGAGCGACGCCAAGTTCGCTCCCTGCTGCTCGACCTGTAAGGTGGAAAACAGAGCCGACTGCCCGGACCCGCTGAGCCCAAGCGCAACCGGTGGAAGAACCGGCTCACAGTGACTAGGCCCCCCTGCAGCATCGCCACAAGCCCTACAAGAATAGCAGCCATTCCAGGTTACCGCATCGCACGAGCACTGCACTTTAATGAATTTCAGTCGTAAATTAAAGAAAGCAGATTTCCGTAAATTACGGAAAATCTGTGGAGAAAACAATTAACAGAGAAAAAAACAAAAAACATAAAAAAAATTGAATTTTTACGGAAATATTTCAAAAAATTCTGGCAGCCATATTTCCGGACTTTTTTTTGTTCTAAAATACACATTTTTTCCGTAATATGAGAAAAATTCTGTAAAATACTGTCAAAGTTCCGTAATTTGACAGAAATTTTTTTTACATTTTTACCCCTAAAAAGTCTGGAAAATACTGCTGCCAGGAAATTTCCGGAAATTTAGGAAATTTACGGAATTGTTTTAACAGTGTGGGAACAGTCTCCCGGTTCATCAGAGACGCAAATGCGAAGTTGACCTGGGTTGCCAGGACAGGACCTCGTGAACAACCGACTCCGAAGCACCGCCCTACAAGGCATTGCCCACCCGAGTCTCCTAGGACGAAAAACACGTCCCGAAGACAGACTATGAAATGATATATAGCCCGACATCAGGGTAAAAGAAACTCGAGAAGCCGAGGCCAGAGGACCCTCATACCAAACCGCCTCACACGCAGCATTCAAAATCAAACAAAAGAGTGACTCCAAACCCAAGCCTATTCTGGCAAGCTGCTGTTCGTGCACCAAAAACTTTTGACCACCTGAACGGTTGTGATCACACCATCTTCGAATCCAGCTGGTGCGCAATGTGTGCCTCGACCCGTAATAACCGATCACACCGAGCACCAGTCTCTGAAGCAGCCAACAGAAGTGAGGACAGCAACGAGACACGGCCTGAAACTCTTGGGCTCAACCGGTCGGGCCTCAAGGGCCCCAGGACAGCGCCAATGAACCCCGTAGCCCCCCCCCCCATTACGACCGGGAATCAGCCATGAGATTCAAGCAAGCAGAGAGAGGAAGAGAGCCCGGAGACATCATACAAAGAGAACCACAATTGCCTCCGCTATATCACACAACGTGAAACGGCCGGAGAGACCTGCAGAAGTCGTCCAAACTCTCATCAAACAGCCTAGCATGGGAACCAT
>JAMKCH010018186.1:0-70672 GCA_023653785.1 Ophioderma brevispina
TAAGACGCGTCGATTGGAAAACATTCTGTGACTGTCCCACAAAACCAGGACAAGTCGCCCGAGTACTTTAGAAGAAAGAGATCAATAAATTTGTGTAAAATCAACAGAAAACAAAAGAATTTAAAGGCATATATTGATTTGATTGACAAAAGTGCAATGTTTACATTTAGACTCATTTTAAAGCAAGTTTTCTAAGCATGTCAAAATTGCACATATCTCAAAAGAACAATTTTCCGACTTTATCCGGGTTGTTTCGTGGGAGCAGGTCACATATCAAATCGCTGCAGAATACACTTCCTACAATTCCCACCTCTCTGTTGCGGATATGCCCAGGGCTGACATTTTTGTATTTAACCCCATCAAAAACGTCCATCTAATGGTGGTAGCTTCGTAAATTGAATAGATTTGCATGTCTCCAAACTCTGTGCCGTACTTGTTTGGATAAGGTCTCTTTCTCTTTTTTACGCCTTCGGTTGCGGTTTCTTTTAAAAACGTATTCTTATTCTTATTTACCATTCGCTACTCACCGTCGGCTTTCCTATCTTCCTCCTTCCTTTGTACTTACGCCCTATACATCCTAATTAGGTGCCAACACTAACTATTTATTATTCCACTTCACAGCAATCGTGTGGTTCATGGCTACTGGAGTGTAATTAATTTGAGTTTGCAGCATTAAATTGTCATACTAATCTGAGTTTGGGTATAAATTTGTGCTGTTTGGAGTTGTAATCTATGAATAACGATTCAATTGGATTTTTCTTGATTGATTAATTACGTCGTCAATAGTTTTCAACCACCATGTTGGTTTCTTATGTCTAAGTGTTCATTATAGTTTTGTTATATGTAATATTTAATGAATACTGGCGTATGATAATTTCGCGTACAACATTGAAACTGCATACTAAATTAAGTTTGGATTATAATTTGTTGAGGGTGGCGTCATTTCTGCAATATCCGATTTAGTCTTGGATTCTTTGATTTTATATGATCTGAGGATGACTATACCTATAGCTAATAGAGATTCGAAGCAGCGTGCATTGGTCTGGTACGTATGTTATGTTAATTCAAGATCCATGATCGAGAAGCAGCGCTCATATTCAATACAATTCAACAACAACCATCCTCAAGATTTGAGTTGGGCAGGCTATTTTGAAATAAACGGATGTCACACGTGCGTGTCATTTGTCTAAAAGTCTTGAACAGAGTTTAGTTCTCGAAAGAAAAAAATTCCAAAGTATAGACCTCAGGATAGGCAACCGCTACTCAGACAATGGAGATAGGGGAAGGAGAAGGCTCTTCCCAAATCCCTTTTAGTCGGTCTCACAATCCCCCACGCACAAGTGGGAAATGTTGCCCACTTTATATGGAAAATAATTCAGAAGATTTCTTCCGCTGAATACGATGGAGCCGACGATTTTTGAAAAAACTGTGCCAAATTGCTTTTTCGGGGGTTCCACTACCAAAAGGGGATGTTTTTATTGGAAAGTTAGGAAGTCCTATTTAACATCATTTGAGTGTCTATATATATTTTCGGTCATGAGAAATTCAGCTGAGCTATTATAAAATCCAAAAAATACGCCAAAGTACTTTTTCCGGGGGTTCCACTCCAAGGGGGGTGTTTTTTACCGAAAAGGGTAGGATAGGCCCCTATTTTAAATGATTTGCTGTGCCTAATTCTACATTTCGGGCGTGAGCATTCAACTGATCTATTATAAAAAATCCAAAAATGCCCAACGTGTTTTTTCCGGGGGAACTACCCCAGGATGGGGGTGTTTTTACTCAAAGGGTATGGAATGGTTAAATTACTTATGTAGATTTGTTGTATAATTCACATTTTCTGATATTAGAAAATTAACTAAACAATTTTGAGATCCTAAAATATGCCCCAAATGCTTTTACGGGGGTCCCCATCTGGTTTGGGGTATGTTTACTAAAGTCTATAGGAATGATAGAGTTAATGATGATTTTGATGTTTAATTATATACTTCAAATACATGAGAACTTAAAGTAGCCATTAATTAAAATTTAAAAATGTGACTCAAAAACGTTTACCAGGGGATACTGTTATGAGGGGATATGTAATGTATTTTAGGTGCAATTTCTATTTCCTAATGTAATTACATCAATACCAAGTGTTATTCCAGAACTGACTGTTGTTTTTTGGGGCTAATATTATATTGTGTAGGTAGGATAAATACCAACATTTACTAAAATGAATGATACTGGTTGAGAAATAGGGCCAAAAAATGTGCTCACGGTTATACCACATATAGGCCCTAAATGGAATGTGGGCTATGGTAATGTAACGAAGAATTGCTATCTCTTCAATGTTGTCAACACTGGTAAAAAATGTCAGTTTAAAATGTCGTTCTACCTGGCAGCGGAACCACAACAGTTAAAATGACATTTTTATCATTTTTGGGCGTTCGAGTCCCAGTTGCCAGTTAAGTGACGTTTTTCGACCATTTTGAACATTGCGGGAGGTCTTCTATTGATCTTTGCTAATCTGAAATATAAAATGAACTTATTGTTCTGCGCATTGTCTTCTGAATGAAGAGGGATAAGTCAAACAACCAAACCCCCCACACCCAATCTCTCCAGCACCAAAGTGCAGGCGAGAGAAGAGAAAACCAATTGCCCGAACGGGGAGCAAGCAACTGCCTCAACCCCGGTTGGGAAATTGTGCAACAATGGCAATTTGAAAGGGAGAGAATGATACCCCCCCCCCAAACACAACCGGTGGGACGCGAGAAGGGTCTACTGAGAAGGCACCTATCGCTGACCCGCTCGCCCACTAAGCAATGCTTCCCAAAGGGAGAGAAGATGAAGAGAAATATTTGCAACCAGGGAGGTGGTGGGGGGGAAGCATTTGCAGCTATGGTGATACAGGCTGAGAATGTGCAGCCTAATCCAAATGGGCCAACTGAGGGCGCCAAACAAGGGAGCCAAACATGGGGAGCCAGGCAGATAGGACATCCAGATAGAGTTTCAGTTGGATGTCAATGTCAATGGAAAAAGTTAGAACTAGGATATCCATTGCTTGTCCAATAAAACCAGTTAGGAAACCTAAAAAAAAAAAAAAAAATCTTTCCCTTATTGTTCTAGCATGGGCTATCGTGAATGAAGAGGAATACGTAATTCACCCCCAAACCAACCCCCAAAGCCTCCAGCACCAGGCAGGCGAGATAGAGAAACCAAGTTGCCCGAAACGGGGAAAGCAACTGCCACAACCCTGGTTGGGAATCTGATGCAACAATGGCAATTGAAGCGGGCAGAAGAATACAAAACCCAAAGGGGAGGAAGCGAGAAGGGGTCTAAGAGAAGGCACCTAGCGCTGAACCGCTCGCCCAAATTGGCCAAAGAATGAGGTTGAAGGGTATCGATTAAAATGATTAATGCAATGAATTCACTGCAGGAAGAAGTATATTGTAAGATAAATAATGACTTCAATGACACAGTACCCTCAAATCGTAGGCATATAGACAAAACGGAGCAAGACAGCCCTAACTATGATGATACCAGTAAAAATGCATCTCTACAAACCATAGCTCTGTGACATGTTGAAAATATAGCAGATTGGCAAGATCCATGTAGGATGTACAATACCAAATCCAAATACCATGCCCTGTGTATCTGCAAGTAGAGAATTTATCGGCAGACTACACTAGGGCATGGTCTTGTCTTGATATGACACAAGTATATCAATTCAAGTAGTGCTTGCCAGGGGTGGGAGAAGCTCATCATGGTGAAACATCAGAGAAATCAAGTATGCACCACGATCACAGACAAAGGCAGACGGATGGAAAAACTCGGAAGTGGCAAAATGCCGAGCATCAGCAAAAAGATTGGAGTGGCAATGGTAATCAGAAGTCAAAGGTACCAGTGGTGTTGAAGAAGGAGCACATTAGCTACTGAGCTTTAACATATATAACGAGATAACCTAGCATAATTTTGGGCAATGGCTATTGAGGCCAAGTATGCTAGAATGAAAGCATATACATGTGCTGAAGGACAGGCATACAGTAGGCAAACGCTCGACCTGACAGCAGGATAGGAACTATATTGCTAACATGCATGCCAGTTAAATTAAACTTCACCCTAGTGGCCAATACCAGTCCACTGAATGGTGCGAGAAATAGGTCCTGAATTGCCAGATTGATGGAGGCAATGCTGTTACGATCACGAAAAAAAAGCAAAATAGTTCAACAGAAAACGCATAACATCAAGCCAAAGTATTACTCACTTTCCAATATATCAAGAAAAGAACAAAACTCGGATGGTTGTTTAGAAGTACAGCATTCACGGACACATGTGTTGTCTGTATCAGGTTGAACATGAGAGACAAAGGACACACTAACACAAGGACCCCTGCAATCCAAGTGTCACGAAATAGATCAACACATGCAATACAACAAGCAACTTCATAATTTAACATTTCTGGGCCATAAACCTATAATGACCTCAATGCACCTGACCCCACTCGGAAAGGGAACGGGGACCTATCTGAAGGACCCATAAAATCTAAGTGGCTCAATGTGTTGAAGATGTGGAAACAGTTGGCATTTATGCTTATGCCTAGTAGTACAGCGAACCCTCTAGGCTCTTGCAGATGACACAAAAGTGGATCTTGGAAGTGATGATATCAATATTAAAGTGTATGGATTCAGCTAGTTATAGGGAGAAGCAAATTGCTGGCTATCTTGATGGTATATCCGCTGGTAATGGGAACGCATCAGCGGCTAGTAATTCAAAAGTGGAAATCATCTGTTAATCAAAACAGTCACCGATAATTTCCAATAACCACCTGGTGGTTAGCAGTTACTTATTCGCTGTGTGCATTGTTATGAGCTGGTACTTATGATGGTATATGGATTATGTGAGGGCCTAGATGGAAGTGACCTGCAGGATGCAAAGCTATACGATTGGCTAGTAGCGGTAGCATTGGAATTGTAATAGACTGTATGAGGGAAGGGTTACCGAGTTAGACAAAACAGGGGGCCTCTGGATGATTGCCTTCTATCAGAATTCTATGAAAACCCTGTTGGATGTTGAGAATGGCCCTTAGAGAACATGCTTTCAATGGGGAATAGATTTCCATCCCATGTTACAAAAAGATATCATGTTTGCCTCATCTGGTTGTATGAGTGAGAATATCAAACTCGGACAAAAAGGACAGTGCCAAGGTGGAGATGTACAAACGCAGGCAGGCGTGTTACTATCGCACCCTCGTAAAATGAGATAACAAGATGAGGGTGCAGTGGAGCATACCGTAGGTCAAAATATACATGAGGGACAAAGATCCAACTCGGATAAAAAGGACTGTGTAGTGAGACGTACCAAAGCATACATACCATAAGAGAAAAACAAAATCCGGGAAAATGATGGGAAGGCCTAAGAAATGGTGTAAAGCTGAGCCTACTATAGGCCAGCAATAAAGTGAACATAAGTTTACGTACATCATGAAATAGGTAGAACCAAATTCTATGACCAACTATATATACATGAAGGAAGAATCTGACTTGGAAGCTTAAAGTGAGAAAGAATAAGTGATGAGTGTAGGCAGAGGCATCCGTACAGCATAATCTATGTGAAGGAAGTTGAAATAGATTTGCAGGCAAGAAAACAAAAAACATAGGCAGAGCAATACCATATCATAGGTAGAGAGTGGTATCATGGTACTCACATAAACATGTACACACGCATGCGTAGGTCCGTTAGCCGTTACCATATTAGTACAAATAAAATGGGAGAGGACGATAACACGGAAAGAGAGATGACATTATGAGAGCCATCCAAATAGGCAGTAATGACCAAACGAGTAGCCACATTGCATAAGGAAACCATGTAAAAGTGTAGGTACACCGGACACAGATAGGCCAAGATACACTTGGTAAAAGATGGTGTGGTGGGAGAGCTCATAGGACAGGCAGTAAAGTGGGCATTGCTGCCCAACTCACAAGAATGAAACAGGTGATGGTATAGGCAGGACTGACCAGGAAACATATGTTACATGACTAAACTATGAGAAGGGAGATCCAAAATTCGATGACGGTTGATGGTGTAGGCAGAGACGTCCACATAACCAACCTTAAAATTCCATTTGTAACACTAGGCTCTGGTATCTGACATAGCCCTATTCACATAAATAAGAAATATATAAGAGGGCTAGCAATAGTGGAGCTGTACCACAATAAAGAGGTAATTGCATAGGTGAAGATAATAGTGCAGGAAGTGATAGTGTGGTAGGCTTGCATATAAAGAATAAAGTGATGGTGTTGGTCAACGCTACCAGAAAAACAGAAGGTTGGTGTAGGCAGGGGTGTACTATCCAACAAGGAGGTGACCGCAAAATTGGACCATACCATAACCAAGTGATGGTGTAAGGCCAGGCCAAAAACCTACAACAGAAAGTGATGGGGAGGTGGAGACCGGACAAAGTAATAAAGGTTAGGCTGGGCCCATACTTGAGTTAAACGTAAGTGGGGAGGGTGAAGGTGAAACCCACCCCGTAATGATAATGGAGAGGAAAATTATTATAGTCAGAGCCATAAACACAGGGGGGCAGCTAGAAAAGTGATGGAGTAGTGAGTCTATATCTATAACAATAAAAAAGATTATGGTGGTCTAGTAAGGGTCCCAATCAACAGAAATGAGAGGTAAGGGGTCATAAATATACCATACTATAACCAAAAGGATGATGACAAAGAAGCCATACCTTATCACAAAACGATGGTGTATGCAGATCCACATTATATCCCAATAAGTAAAGGTGTAGGCTAACCCTACCGTTAAAAATCTATTGGGGTTTACCATATACATGAGCGAGGTAGGCGGGACATACCCGTGGAAAAAAAATGGTGGCCTAGCTTCGAGCTGTACCATGACATAAGATGGTGTAGGCGGGGACCATACTATATCCAACAAAGGTGATAACGTAGGCAGCAGGGAATGCCTTATAACAACCGTGATGGGCGAGAATTACAATATGTTCAACCAAAATAAATGAAGTATTGGACCCGAGCGTAGCATAAACAAAAGTGACGCATAGGTGGGACCGTACAAAAAGGATTGGCCACAGTAGAGCTAAAATATCAAAGAACTTATAATTTTGCAGCACTCAGTCATATAATCAACTGAATTGGCCCTCACACCATTAGCAATATAGAGGATCGACTGTGACATAACCTTGGCAGACACTAACCAAACGCGCAACTGGCAGACTAACTGGATTTAGGGACTGAAACAGGCTATATAAACAATGGCAAATTAAAATTCACAAAATCAGCAATGTGCAGAAAGAGACCAGTCATTAAACAGCTTATAACGCATGACACAGATGCCCATATCGTCGCTACTGGAATAACTTAGAGGCATCACATGCTCTTTAATACAATGAAATTGTATGCAATGAGCTTAAGGGCAATGCTGAATACAAAAATGCATAGTTGTCAGAGTTGCTTCCTGTATTGTTCTCTTGCTTCGTATTGTGGCTAGTTTTTTTTTTTTTTGCAATAGTGGAGCAAATGCCAAGTCCATAGTGGCCTGGTTGAAGCCACAACCCATAAATCAGTGATTGGCCTACCTGGCCTCAGCAGAGCTGTATCCTACAGAATTCAGTGTTGCTGTATTGGTCTAGAGTACAGAATATGACATTTTGACGGGTATCAGCACATCAAGCACACAGTACTACATGATATGGACTGTGATGACGTTGGCATCTACACTCCCAACAGCATGGCAGATGGAGAGTGCCATTTTATGCTTTTTGGTTTGGTATACATGGTGTAAACAAGTGATGCAGATGGCATTAGCTGAGCAAGAACTGTACCATAACCTAACAAGGGGAACAATGGTAATTTAAATGAGGATGGGCCAGGCATTGCAGCAGCGTATAGTGAAATAAATGGTGCACTGTGGAATGATTCTATACGAAAGCTTTATCATAACCTATAAGCAAATAGCAAGGGAAAAGCATGAGTTTATTTATTCATAGTGTAAAGATACGTACAGTGTAGCGGAACCGTACCAAAAAATAACAGAGAGAAGTTAGTGTAGGCCTTACCACACTCGAATAGTGTAAAGAAAAAAAGCCAATTGATTGTATAGGCCAACTGCACTATAACCCCCATAACTACGGAAGGGTAAAAGAGAGTAGGCCTAGTTGCACTCGTGTATTGGAATGGCATACTGATTGTGTAAGGGGATTAGCGTAAATGCTACTATACTACTCGGATAGTGGGAAAATAATGGCATATTCGGTGTTCGCGTAACTGTACCATAAATCCAAAGCCGAAATGAGCATAGGCCTAGCTGAACGCATGTATTAAATGATGGTGTATTGACGGTGTTAACGGATCTGTTGCGTAACCATGCAACTGTGGAAGTGTGATGATTGTAGGCGTAGGTTGTACTCAATACAAGAAAAAAAAATTAATAATAAAAAAAAAAAAAAAATTTAAAATACGCCGAATAGGCTGGTGTTAGCGGAGCTAAGCCATAACCATATAACACATACTAGGGAAGTTTAAATGATCATAGGCGTGTAAAAAAAAGCCTATTCATCGATAACAATAACGGGCGAAGGGGGAATTCAAGTAGCGTAGCAGTACTCGTATATAATAACCTAGTGAAGGGTGAATGAGCGTAACATAGCCTACAACAAATAGTTGACTAGAGTAACTAAATTGGGTATGGGGTGGTGTTAGCGGATCTGTACCATTAACCATATGAACATAGGTTGGGTGATGATGACTTCGAATGATCTAGTGTAGCCATACTGGGTATAATTGTAAAATATGGCGTATTGCTGGTGTTAGCAGAGCTCTACCATAACCATAACTCTGAAAGGGTGAAAAGTGCGTAGGTGTAACCGTACTCACATATGTAATGATGGCGTATTTAAGTGTTAGTGGAGCTGTACAATTAACCATATAACCTAGTTGGAGTGATGACTCAGATGAGCATAGGCGTAGCCATACTCGTGTAGTGTAAATACATCTGGTATTTGATGGTGTTCGCGGGGTTGAACGTAACCATCTAAAACATAAGGTTGAGTGATAACTCGGATGAGCGTAGGCTTAGCCATACTCCGTAGTGTAAATACATCTGGTATTTGATGGTGTAAGCCCAGCTATACCATAACCATAAAAAATTATGAAGGGTGAAATGAGCTTAGGCGTAGCTGTACTCATAGAGTGGATAAGTGGTGTATTGATGGTGTAGTATCAAAGTAGTACAATTAACAATAAACATATATAGAGTATATGTTGACGCACAGGCTGAGAAATGTGCAGTCTAATCCAAATAGGCCAAATGAGGGCGCCAAACAAGGGTGCCAAACATGGGAGCCAGACAGAGTAAAGTACATCGTGCCGATAGCGTTTTGCACTTTTGGATGTGTGCGCATTGTGGTCCAGGACTGGGAGTGGCACTAGATATCCATTTGCTTGTCCATAAAACCAGTTAGAAACCTAACGTTCCAATATTACCTAAGCTAAACTCTGAACATAATTCATCTATAGCTCCTCCATTCTCAATAAAAAATAACTCTAAATACGTAACTCCTCATGAACTTAAGAAGTCTTTGTCAAGACGCCTTCATATTTTGATCCACCAAGGCGTGAGCCGAGCGCCAACTTGAGTGGTCAAGAGAGGGCGCATCCACAACTTCATAATAAATAATAAAAGCCTTGATAAAAGGCTACGATGAACTCATCCATACTCACCAAAATAACTCTAAAACATCTTAAAATAACTGAGTAGGCCAAAAAAAAAATAGTTTTGTCTCAAAGCGATGAGTGGCATTGAAAAGTATGCGGTATGCGGTAATTTTTTTTTTTGTTTTTTTATTTTTAACTCTTTGTGCTCGGCATTAAAATATCAGGCTGGCCCACTGATCACTCACCTGTGCGTGTACATCTACCATGGTATCGTAATTCTGCAGTCCATGGCAGTATCAACTCAGCGATTTCCTGCCTCAGATCCACACATGGATTTCCCCAAACAAGATTTCAATTGCAACATCTGTAAGAGTTTTGTTCTATCAGTTTTGTGGAGGATCCATTTGTTTATAGTTGCCAAGAATTTCAACTTTTAAACTTAAGAATAACTTTATCCATCTTTACTCTTTTCCGAAGCACAATGTATATACGCACGTGTGCAATTGACCTATGACCGCACACCAGTAAATAAGTGACGCATTGAAATACACCTAAATATACCTGTGTTGAATGCGCGATTGGAACTGAAGCGGCAAGATTTTGCAAGGAATCATTCAATGGATTGCACATCGATAAAACTTTAATATGAATTTAATGTATGGGGAGTCTTCCCAATTTGATGTGCGATATGGGACACTAACACAGCCACTTTAGTGCAGTTTCCATCCTGCACACTGTACCGGAAGTATATTGCCAGTTATTTTGTGGGTGTTTTGTAGTTTGTTTCACTTTCACACGCTGGTGCCCAGTAAGTATCGTTTCTGCACGCCGTCAACGTATAAAAATAGTCAGTTCACGGCCGAGAGTAGCAGATTGCGTGAATCGTGCATTTCACAATTTCAGTTGGCAACAAAAATTCGGAGGTCATGACTTTTTTTTTTTGAAAAAAAAAAATAAAAAGTTCCGCATACTTTTTGTCAAATTTTCGGCGAAATTTAACAAACGCGCGCGTCAGCTTGAGACAACCATTGTTTTTTTTTTGGCCTTATTGATTAACTCAGTTCTAATATCCTTACGTCCCTAGAAGAAAATGACTGCCAACCTAAAAGCAACCGCAAAAAGGACCGGGAGGTAGCAGTATTTCTGTTGTTAGGTCTAGGAGACTTTCCCACGAGTTGATGAAACTTCGCCGTTGAAGCATGTGAAATTTTGTTCACTGATTCCACTAAATCCTTGCAGTCCTTGAAACATAGGCACTACCGCAATATTTGTTAGTTATGAATGACAGCCGGGGACTCGGGCTACAAGGAATATCCAGCATAATTAATGAGCATTATATAGCGTGCCGTGTGCAAAACATCTCCCGATAGGGGCTTCTTCAACCAGGGCAGCATGCAGAAATAGTCAAAATTTTGAAGGGTTGAATCTATGCGTAATGGAAAATGCCACATGTTTATTACAACCGATGCAAGTCAAATATGGTACGAGTATAGAGGTTAAACCTTCAGGATTTGCCATAAAAATGTTGGCTTATGATAAAATGTTTGAAGATGATTAGAAGGAAATAATTACTCGCCAAACTGCAGCGATCAAAGACCAAAGAGAGAAAAACTGGATACGGAACGATGGAGTAAATCCTCTGAAGCTTCACTCATAATTCCGATTTTGACGGGGAAAGTAGCCATCAATGATAGAATGGTTTGTTTGCTACACCTATCCTTACGATTGCGCATGGGGGAAATTTTTGCAGCTTCTACACATGTAAATACAAATTTCCAATGATTCAACAACCTGGCTGTTTCTCAAATAGCCCTCAATCGCAGGCGGCGAAATTTCCCACACAGTTTGTAAGTGTTTCCCTGGAAACACAAGGCAGGGGTTCGCTCTGGTTTTTGAAAAGTGGCAAAAAATGGCATTTAGGGATTTAAGGGATATATACACACTAGGCAGTCACCCAGCTTTCGCGATTGCCTCACCAAAATAAATGTAAACCATAACTCGACCATGAACTCCATCCATAACTCACAAAAAAAATAATTTATTGATGAACTCCATCCATGACTCACCAAAAAATTATCTCTAATAAAAAGCTCTAAACATAAATCGTTGATGAGCTCCATAACTCAACAAAAAATAAAGGGCCCGCTTGAAGCCATCATAGACCCCGTACACACTATCAAAATCTCTTAATTCAACTAAGCGTTAACGAAGATTAAAAAATTAACAAGTATAGTGTGTACGCTCTTCCCTTATTTCAACGAAGATTAATTTTGCTTAATTCAACGAAGCAAATCAGCTTCTTTCAATTAAGGGAATAGTTATTTCGATTAAGAGATTTACTAGTGTGTACGCACACTTCGTTGAATTAAGAGGTGATGTGTATTGGTTTACATACCAAGGCCATATTTCCAGTAGGCACACTTGTTTCAATCTTTGTTAGTTTTCTACTAGTGTGGACGCAATTGTATCTTAATTAAGTATAGTGTGTACGCACGCTTTATTAACTAATCAAGATTAACTAATCTTCGTCGAAATAAGCAATTTTGCAGTGTGTACGGGGTCTTTGTTAGCATAGATCCCAACAAGTGTTTGTACTTGCTCACTTGTGACACAATTTGGTGAGTATGCTGGGAGAGATTTTGTGGTGTGTAAGTTGAGCATGTTGGAAAAGATTTTGTGGTGTGTAAGTTGAGCATGTTGGAAAAGATTTTGTGGTGTGTAAGTTGAGCAAGTTGGAAAAGATTTTGTGGTGTGTAAGTTGAGTTTTGGCAGATATTCACTGAAACAAGAAGCATAGATTGTAATGACTCAGTGCTCCAAGGCAATTAGTCAATGCATTAGAGAATACAATCAAATGGCTTACAAAACCAAATAAAACAGGTTTACTGCACCCATTGTTTCACACACTTTCATCATGTATCTAGATTAACCTCTTCCTTTGGGAAACATGTCAGTATGGTAATCTTATGGTGAATCTAGTTCAAATCGAAAAGGGAAACATTCTTAAAGAGGCCTCTGCATTACACACATCAAGATTGTTATTATTATTACCCTGCAAAATCTTGGGGCTAAAGAATGTTTGGTTTGGATGTAATGAGCAAAAACATGTCCTATTTTGGTTGACCAATATTATCTTTACTGAGTATTCAATGGGGCTTATAAAATATTTTAGCTCCCTCATCAAAACAGATTAAAATGTCAAAGTGAATCTTAGAGATTGGTTATTGGGGTCAAGGTCATTCAATTAAGCAGAAAACGTTATAATTATCAGACGTTAGTCTGTATATTGGAATTGGTCTACTTTTGAGAGTCCAAAAATGTGTCGGCAGAAGACAGTAAGTGTGCACGTATTGGGGGGTAGGTACTGCCTTTTTGCATTGTGAGTGGAAATTGAACTTCTGTCGATGGTTTTGGTTAGAGGGAGCAGAATTGGGGGCTATAAATTGAGTATGTTATGTGTTGAAGTCTTTTCCAGGGCTGAAAGGCTTGAGTTGTGTTTTGGAGGAGGGAAAAGGTAGATTTTTGGATGAATTCTGAGGCAAGTTATTTCAAGAAATGAAGTACATCTGTGGAATATTCCATGTTCCTAAATGGGGGTGATCATATAGAGGAAATGTATAATAAGTGTGCTTGGAGAGAGGTGGTGAATAAAATGTAAAAAAAATATTGGAAATCTGAAGGCATCTGGGGACGATTTATAACAAAGAACATTTCGATGTTATTTACTGAAGAAGGATATAAGTTGTTGTTTTTTGTATCGGACCAGAATGTTACCTTTTTTGTGAGGTGGTTTCAACTTTCATTGTGGACTAAAGAATATGGAAGAATCAAGGTATCAAAATCCAATACCCCATAATACATTGTGTCAAATTATCCAAACTAATGCTGGTAAAATAGTGTAACATCGCGAGCTGTATACATGCAGTCTGACCTCATCTATTGTATTATGGGATATGGTGAAATCGATTAAATGATTTAATCTCATAGCTTTTATCACCTAATTTGTGGCCTCTAATGGTATGTAGAACAATTGAGTAATCAAATCCAATATCCCATAATACATTGTGTCAAATTATCCCGAATAACACAGGCATATAGCAGAATAACAGATGTGATCAAGGTCCCATATTGTGTTGTGGGATACAGAGATGCATGCATCATAATCATGTTATTGTCCTTAGCCACGTAATGCCTTCCAAGGGGTTTCTCTGCTATGGGCCTGTTTATTGTCCTAATTGACAATGTTTATTTCTTGCTAGCTAAATAGAACAAAAATAAATAATTTTGGCTTAATGCTGTGAAAGAGTTAGTTATAATCCAAAAAGGTTGTAAACAAGAAGAAATCAGCCCAATTTGATAACTTAAACATGACAGCTTTCTGTAATGTATTTTGTTTTAGAGGTATTTGGTAATCGTTACATGAAGATGGAATGTGGGGCTTTAAGGAATACGAAATAGAATATATCTAGAAAGTGAAAGTATGAGAGAGTGAGGGTGAAGCAGGGGCACTCAACTTTTTTGGGTAGGGATATTGTGTTGGCCGACTTAGGGCTTGCAAAGAACTTATTTGTCTTTTAAGGTCCATGACCTCGCTAATAGCCTTGTCCCCAGGGACCCAGATTTTATAAACCGGAATTGGTCAATATTTGGTATCTGAAGAAAGCTACTATTTTTTCTCATTTCCCTGTGAATCTAGGGCTAACGATGTTTGGTTTGGGGAAGCTATGAGCGAAAATGTGCTCCATTTTGGTCGACCAATAGTAAGTTTTTACCCAGTCTATGGGCTTACAAATCTTATTTTTAGCTCTCACATCCAAATGGGTTGAACTTATCGGCACACGAACTTTACAGATGGGGTTTGTGGGTGAAAGCCATTCTGTTATTAATACAAACTTTACATACTTAAATCGGGCCACCCCCTTTATTCTCGAAATGTAAACGAGTGAAATTTCACTCCCCAAAAGAGTGAAACTCCTTGTAAATCCACTCCAAAATGAGTGGTTTGTACTTAAAAAAGATCACATTTCCACTCAAAAAGTGAGAAAATCACTCCAAAAAGAGTGGATTTTCACATCGTTTTTGTGTTGTCCCTTCGTTTCACTCCTCAAAAGTGTTTGTCCTTTGTTTAACTCCTCAACCACTCTTTTTGGAGCGATTCTCACCTTTTGAGTGGAAATTCCCCTTGTTAATTACAAACCCCTCAGTTCCTGGTGTGGTTTACAGGAGTTTTACTCTTTTTGGGAGTGGAATTTTTTCACTTCGTTTACATTTAGAGAGTAATAGGGGCCTTAGAAAAAAAATTACATGAACATGAACTTGCAGCTTTGAAATAAAATTGCTCAATTTTAAACTTCTGAGGAAAAAAGTGAGGGTATGATTAAAAGTGAGAGGTCTAGAGACCCGGGGCCACTTCTGGGAAGGAATGTGTGTCATCCGACTTTTGAACCTAGGATTGGGAAACTGATTTTTGTCATTTGAATTAAGGGCCTTAGAATTGGATTTGGGGGAGGAATATACAGGCTTAGAACTCAAAAAAGATCATGTTGTCGGTCCTAAAAGAGGACCCCTGGGTTTTGGGTATTGGCCATATTTAGATGGAAATGGAACTTTCAGTAATTTTAGTTTGGGTGTGGAGGTAGTGCGGAAGTCACGGTGCCCTGGGTTAGTAGGGGACGTGGGCACCTGGGTTAGATGAGAACCCTTATTTACTTGAGAAGGGTGCTCGGTGGCAGCTGGGAAGCGGCCTGAGCAGGGGTGAAAAGGGATCTTGGGTAGTTTGGGAAGGGACACTGTGGCAGATAGGTCTCAGATCTTCTGGGAGGTTATTTAAGTGGATACTGTTATAGTTTTGCAAAGGGCTCTGGGGTAGTGGGGGCCCTAGGTACCCCGGTGACAAAAATTTCTATGCTACAGGTTACGTCTTATAAGGTTCCGTACGGAACCTAACAACCCTAACCTTGTACCCCCGCCTCTATCGCGAAAGCCGAGAACCGCAAAATTCTAGTAATCATGGGATGGCCGAATGCCGAGGCCTCTAGGAACTTCACATGAAAAACAAAGGCAACTTGTAATTTGCGCGATGCGTAAATATGTCCCCGCCCAATGTCGCTATCATTAACATTCGTAATTGCAAACTACAACACTCCCTCACCCCCCTCCAACACCCTGCAACACTCCACCCCCTCCCCACACCCTGCAACACGCCACCCCTCCCCAACACCTGCAAACCCCAACCCTCCCCCAACACCCCAACCCCCAACACAATACCCCACCCCTCATCCCCAACACCCCACCCCCTCCCCAACACTCGGCAACCCTCAACCCACCCCACCCCGCCCCTCAACTACTCCGCATCCCCCGCGCCCCAATACCGTAACATCCCGCATTCCCCCTCCCCAACACCCCGTAACTCCTTTATCCCTTCCCCAACCCCCCGCAACACTCCACCCCCTCCCCACAAAACCGCACCCCCACCCCGCTACAAACACTCCCCCCCCTCCCCAACACCAATGCAACACCTCACCCCTCCCCCCCACCTTGCAAAACACAACACCCCCTCCCCAGTGGTGGCGCCAGACCAGACTCTTCTGGGGGGGGCAAACGGGGGGGGGGGGGGGGGCAAAGTGGGAAATTCTGGGGGGGCAAAAGTGAATTCGGGGGGGGCAAGTATCAAATATTTGGAGATTTTTAACACATTTGGGCCCAAATCGTTGATTTTCCCCCAAATTTGGGTGATTTTAATTGGCCCCAAATTGCCGAATTTTGTCCACACATCCCTTATTTTTTCTTTCAGCCAGGGGGGCACACTAAGCGGGCAAGAAAATAATTTGGGGAAAATGCCCCCCTTGGCGCCGCCACTGGGCCCCTCCCCACCCTACAACACCCCACCCACCCTGCCCCAACACCCCGCAATACCCAACCCCCCTCCCCACACTCCGACAACAAACCACCACCCCTCCCCTATAGCATAGTAGTTCTCTACGCGAAGGAAGTTTGCCCATCCGATGTACAGTTTCAGATAGATACAGCACTTATGCCATATTTAAAAATTAGCTCATTGCATACCTACGCCGCAATAGCACAATATGTTCAAATTGCAAAAGATGTGCCCCATGATAGGCTTTCATGCTGTGCAGGAATTTTGAGTATCCGATGTACCGTTTCAAAAATATAGCAATTATGCGCTTTTTTCATGATTAATTTAGAGCTCATTTGTACCTCATTGCCCAAAATACGCCCCAATCAATCAGGTCGGTCGAGAAACTCTAATCAGCCCACGTTCTTTCCACGCAAGTTTACAAATCATCATACGTCTTACGGAACTCCAGAAAACTGTACACATCTCCTTGCAGAAAAATTCTTGCAATAAATTAAATGCAAATTAAGATCTTAATTAAGCATATTGTTACGGCACAATCTAATCATGGGTCGAGAACACAGTCACCCGCTTCGTGTCCATTCCACCAGGTACTCCTTGCGCCCTAGCGGAACCTCCAGATAATTGTATACAACATGGTTAACATTGTTTATCATGGACGGGCGCGAAACGGACGGGAACGTGGCTTCATTTCATACGTCCCCGTTTTCCAACCGTTGGCTGGGACAAAAATAAATTTGGAATGTGGACACACTATGTATATATCAATTATACCACATTATAAAATTCAAACTTAATATGATTGTGACCAAGAGATAGAATAGAAGACAATCCAATGCCTCCATACTAAAACATATGGGCTACACCTGAAATCCATTGCAATATATAACGCCTGTAAGACAGGTCCTTTTGATCGCAGGTCTACATACACACTCTCCAATCTTGTCATCACATATGCCCTCATTGTAACAGTTATCACATATGCAAATATCTCCTTACCACCTGTGAAACAGTTAGGGGTCCCTTGTGACATCGCAGTCTACATACACCCTCTCCGGCTTGTCATCACATATGCCTCCATTGTAACAGAGTTTATCACATATGCAATAGAGAACATACCTGTGAGACAGTTAGGTCCTTTTGAAATCCCATAGTCACATACAACACTCTCCCGTCTTGTCAGCACATATGCCTCCATTGTAACAGTTATCACATATGCTTGTACAGGATGGGGGGACTCCAATCTGCCATGGACACACTTCGATAACATGAGGAGATTGAGTATTAGGAATGAGAAAGTGGAGTGCCTGACTTTTTGAAGAAGACATAGACTGACACAGGCATAAGTTGCCATCTACGGAAAAGTGAAGATGAGATTAGTAATCGAGCATTCATGCGATTTAACCTTTTGTACCAATTCTGCAAGGTAGAGCTCAAATAAAGAGCTATTTTGGTCCTCCTTGATTTTAAACAGAAGCACTTTTTGTATTTTCTCTATATTTGTATAAGGTTGTCCCTCTGGTTAGTATTAAATTATGTGTAACATAGTTTTTGTCGGAGGGGGCACACTTAAACCATAAAATTTCCATTATTCCAATTCGCCAGGAAAAACCTGATATGGTGTCAGTAGGGTTCATAATGATTGAAATTATTTATTATTTTATTGAAGTTTTTTATTTTTTTCTTTTTTTTTAAACTAGAATTTCGCGGTTCTCGGCTTTCCGCACTCGATATCATTCCCAAAGAATATAAGCTGTGGGCCGCCCCATGCACCTTTGACCCGGCACGTGACCTTTGATCTCATCAACATTATGAGGGATCGCCATGTGCCACCTATGCAAAATTTGTTTCCAATGGACACTTTTAACATTTTAACATTTTTAGCAAGCCATTTTTCCACTTTACCTCACATGACCTTTGACCTTCATCAACATGACCTTTGACCTCATCAACTATGAGGGATCCCATTGTGCACCTATGACAGAAGTTTGGTTCCAATTTGAGTTAAACTTTTCAATTGGAGGGTCAATTTAAAAAAAAACTTAACAATTTTTGACCACAGCATTCGCACAAACACACATACACATACACCGCACAACGGATTTTGCTAATGTCCTGCCGATCTATAGCGGCGGCCACAACAACAAGAATGTGCTGATCGTTGTACGCCTGCCATCTATAGCTTGGCGGCCCACAAAACTGTAAAGATTGTTCAAATATCTCTTTATTTTTTTCTTAATTACCTTTAATTGAAAAATAGACCTAAGTCCTTTTGCAAAACACCTATTTTACCTCTTTTCTAAAACCACCTTTGTGATTAAATTGGATTCAATCTTTTGTCACTATATTATGCACCTTGACTATGTGTTTGTAAAATCAAAAGAACATTTTTTTTAATTATAACTTTTAATTCAATTGGGTCAAAATGCCAGAAAAGGAAAACAAAACTTTCCTGAGATTTATAGCTTTTTTTAATTTCCCCCCCCGAAACATTTCTGAATTCTGAAGACTCTGTTTCTTATCCACTTTGTCTCTGTATGGATTTTGCCCATGTCCTTGGACAAAACACATAAATTGGTCACAACACCCTTGATAACCCGGCTTGATGATGATATTGTTCGTAACTGTCTGGTCCATCCTATGTGGTATTAGGATCATCACATTTCATGTGCTCTGTTGTAAGGTGGTAAAAACCTCGATTTTTTATGTTTTTGACATTATCAATTTCATGGCTCCTCGGTGATCTTCTTTGAGCAGCCCTGTAGATTGTGATGATTCCTGATACACTCTGTGATTATGATAAGACATTACATCTTCTTTCTAGATGACTTACCCTATTGCACTAGGGTGAGCATAACGATCAGGACTAGCTTCCTTGGTGTAAATAGCAAGATCCCCAGAGAGGTGGGTTCGGAGGCGTCTTAAGCATATATGGCACAAATTATGTTTGATGAAAGGACTACACATTGCTTATTGTTCAAACAAACTCAGCAAACTCATTGTTGATGCTAACCAGGATTTTTTTACTGACAAATTTCTTGTTGTAGTATAAGGACATGTTCACAGGGCCGGGGGGGTGCGATAATTATACCCACCCAAATCTCCAAAATTCCAAAATGGTCCACAAAAATGATAGTGCAAGCGAGGCGAGCTAGGAAAAAAATAGGGCCCTTAGGCTTTTTGGTTCAAAAAAAAAGGGCAATATTTGCGCCAAAAAGTTCCACTTTACCCAAATTTACCCCTTATGTGAAAAGTACACATTTTGGAAAAAGGTCCACTTTGGAAAAATCTGCACCCCCAGAAAAAATCCTGGGTACGGGCGGCATGTTCAAACATTAAAAAAGTTTTTTGAATTAATCTTTAAGGCTTTGACCCAGGTTAACCTCGGATGTTGATCTTGCCAATGATTTTCTGACTTCTTTGTTTAGATTAGGTACAATAGCGCTGTCATGCTGGAATTTTCAAGCAGGAGGTATTTGCAAATGCTATATGCCACTCTCTGACTATGAAGTTGCTGAAATAATGACCAATTTAAATATCCAAAGATTGCACTGTGGACACACTTTCTTCCTGGCTCCATTAAACAGAACTGAAATGTTATTACCTATCATCACGAGCATAGTAAACAGTTTTACGGCTATTTCCTCACACTTTGAGGCATTCTATTCATTATCCCGTACTAAAGGCGAATCAAAGATTTTCTGGGAGGGGCATGGCCCCCTGGCCCCCCGCAGGCGTAACCAGAGGGGGGGGGCAGGGGGGCAGCTGCCCCCCCCCGTTGGGGAAATATTGACCCCCCTGAAAAATTAGTGATTACATAGGTCCATATACTATTAATAAAAAATTTTAATATATGCTTTCCCCCCCCTGAAAATACATGTCCCCCCCCCTTTGCCCCTCCCGAAAAAAAAAAAGATGGGGCGGGGGGGGGCTTACGCCACGGCCCCTGCCCTCGCTGCTTGAATACTTCTGTTGCGTGTGTGTGCTGCGTTTGGAAACCCTCGTAGAAGACAGGATTCTTAGGATACTACTGTCCTTCCATACAGTGAAAGTAAGATTGTTCTTCTTTATTTATTTATACATATAAAACCCAGAAATACAGCTAGTGCTGAGACATCTGGTTAACAATTGCACTCAAATATATGAAAAATACAAATACAAAATTGCAACAAGATCAAACACTAAAAATATCAGCATTTAGCCTGTCAACCAGAGCAGGAATGTAGATGTCCTATACATGTAGTTTACATCCGGAGTTCAAGTTGCAGACCTTCGTAGGTTTCGACCATGTCTTGAGTTTTTTGTACCAGGAAGCATATTTTTGTGACGCTTACCTATTTCTGAAGACTATGGCCGAAGCCTAGAGTAATGCTCCCATCTTTCAACCAGCGAGCAGAGCTCATTTTGCTTCAAAGCCTTCGCATAGGATCCATATTGATTTCCCAAAATTATGCAGCAAGCATGTTTCTGAACGAGTTCCATTTGGTCACTTTGATGTTTGGTGAGACTACTGTGCCACAAAGGGGAAGGGTAAGCAATTATTAAAATTGTGGGTCAACGCTAGCAAATCATTTAGCCAGTTTTGAGGGAAAGATCACTCGGGTGAGTTGTTCTGTTTGTTTTAATATTTTTCAAGCTCTTGCAGTCTTGTCCAACCAGTTAGCTCAGGTGGAGGCAAGGTGAGTCGATATGTGGTAATGTGGCAAGATCCAGTTTGGGCATTTGGTTACAAACGCCTGCAAAGTCTTCATTTCGTCAGCTTCATTACATTATGATCTATCTCCACAAAATATGTGTTTCGAGGAAAATCGCAATTGAAAATCTTCCCTTCGTAATAAGCTCAAAACATACCGATAGCATCATTTACTACAGGCAAAAGGAAATATCATCAGAAGAAAAACACTTCAGAGTTTTTAATTCGGTGAAAATAAATGCTGGTTATCTAGCCAACACTGTTTAATAGGACTGTAAACTTATAGATCAGTATGTGATGAAGATTTTTGTTTTTCCAAACGATGTCTGAGATTGAACACAGATAGACCCAGTGTGTAACATATTCAACACCGTATTTAAAAAAAAAGGCGCAATTGTCGTATCAGGGCATCACATAGTGATCTATGTCAGATATCGCTATATGCAACGCAGATTTGATATAGACCGGTATGTGATGAAGATATGATCGATTTTGATTTCTTAGATAGAACACAGATAGCTCAGTATGTAACCTATTCATCGCCGTGTTAAAGTATGCATGCAAGTTATTTTTAGTGCATCACATAGTGATCTATGTAGATAGCGCTGTATGTGAAAAAAATAAATTTGAATTAAATGCACATAGACCACATTTGCTATTAATATCACCTTAATTAGGTAGCGTCAAAGTTGGAACCCTGGAATATGCAAGAGTTCCACGTCATATTAACCAATCCCGAATTTTCTAAAAATGTCCAAAAATATGAGATAGAACAGTATGTTGAGGCAGCCGACGATTTATAATACTTGCTAGTTCCTGTGGGTCCTTTGCCAGATGATCCATGTTCAAAGATCCAAACGACTTTGACCCAGCGAGGTTTCTAACATGTTTGTGCCATTTACCTGCGTTATTATTTCACAGAACAATGTTGTTCTCTTTGAATTTTATTATGGTATTTTTTATTTTTCCATATTTCCACTTTTATAGGCCCTGTCACATGTTTTCATCATGCTTTTTTAATTTTTCAGTAATCCATGGTTTATCCTCCTCTCTACATTTCACCACTTTTTCATGAAAATAGAATTTGTATTTCTCAAGCATAATTTGTTTAAACCTAGAAGCCTTATCTTCGGCTGTCTCAATGGAATATATATCATTCTAATCTTCAGATATTATCCATTGTCCAAATGCGCGCTTGGCTGAGTCAGTAAATGGACGCACAGTTTTACGGTACGCTTTAGGCGCGGACAACTGTAGATTTGGAAATATAGTGACACAACAGTGCTTACTTGTACCAAGTGGAGAAAGTTTGGAGGGTTCACCATAGAATTCTGACATATTGGTAATAATTTTATCAAGAATACTGTCTTCACGTGTAGGAAAGTGTACAACCTGCTTCAAGTTTGCATGTTGCTCAACAACCGCAGTATCAAAATCGTTAAAGTCACCCATGATCATAAAGAAAACATTCTTAGCATAAAACGTCCCTCTTACAGTCTTTTGGGGCCGGGCGATTTTCTGGCTACTTTTTCCTCAATGCTTGGAGTTAACCCTTTGGTAGCCCACTTGATAGCACCAGTAAGGAATGTTTACTTGTTAAGAAGATCTTTACCCAATGTTACAGAGGTGTAGAATCTATTAGTAAATTATGGTACCATTGTCTGATGAGTGCTTTAGCAACATCAATTATTTTCAAGTTGGGTTTCTTGATTATGTACGGAAGTTACAGATGTAACAGGTGGCAGACTCTGCCAGGGCATAAATTTTAAAGCCTGCTTTGATGGGCTTCAGGGGCATGAAAAATTGTGAACTCCCAATTTGAAACCCTTATTGCATATCATTGCTTCATTTATTACAAGTTCCCAAAAGCAATTGTGTGCGGCAATTGTCTAGGACAGCTTCCCACACTCTTTTCATGGGCCAATAAAGCACAGCTCGTATGAATGTGTATTTCTCCTTTTTTTCCTTGGGTGTATTCTTGGGCAAATGCTTTTTGTCATCTTCGATCGTACAACATCTCAGATACTTGGATATTTGCTCAAAATGGGCTTTTGTCATTGTTTTACATATCAATTCATTTCTATAGGCCGGGGATGGGTTAATAGTCACAGACATTGTTTAGCTTTATTGACCCATGATCATGAGCATGCCAAACCAAGCTCTAATCTTGGCTATGGTTGTGTTCTTGATTTTTGCATCATCTGCACAGTGTTTGTTAGTTTCATCTATCACTTTGTGTATATATACACCTGACCTGTGAGTGGAGTTTTGAAAAAATGCTGAAAAAACTGAAATTATAGGTACAAAGGTGAAAAACAGGCTGAAAATGAAAAAAAAAAAAGCTAAAATTTAGACTCTTTGAAAGCATGAAAAATGCTGAAATCAGCATAAATGCTAAACTCTCACAGCCCTGATATACTGATCATTTTGAATAGAATGAAAGGCAAGAATTCAAGTGGTGTCATTCTGAGAGCTCTTCTGAATACAGGACTTAAAGAGACACTGGCACATTTGAAAACAGTGTGCCCTCTAGATTTGTCAAAATTGATATTTTTGCATGGTTATAAAGCTTTTATATACATTAGCCCTCACCTGAAATTATTAAGCCCGAATCAGCGCGCTTATGGGTAAACAGAACAATTTTATAATTCATGTCACCGGCGACATTAAAGGTGCAACGAGAGATTCACACATCAGGTGTCCCTAAAAAATCAAAAGTACTGATTTTTGCCCTGATTTTTTGCCAACATGCTAGGGGCGATGGCCGGCACGTTAACATCAACTTCTTCTGAAGCAATGCCTGGGCCTGATTATTAGCAGAAGACATGACAATACAAACTTCTGTCTACTTTTCGTATTCAACGTAGCTCCGCATGTACTGACCCCAAACGTTTAACCAACACATTAAGACATAGGACGCATGCATCAGTACGGTGCTGCATATCTACAAAACCAAAAGTGCTAGAATTTTTGTCGCAAGTCCTACGTTCTTCTAGCATATCTACAATAAATATATATTTTTTTCTGAATATTTGAGAGGAAAATAACCGGCGTTTGTAAAACACGGAATCGCCTAAATTGCCTACTTCGCTTAATGTCGCCTGTGTTGATGTATTTATCACAGAATATTTAGTTGAATCATGTAAAACCAACAATTAACTAAAAACAAATATCTTTAAATTCAAAATTTTGGTGTGTTTGTCCCAAAAATTCTGGTTGAATTTTGTGAACTTACGCAGAGCAAAAATGTCGTGACTATTTGATCAAACAACGAATTCTCCTAACTTTCACTTCTGTGGCAGAAATCTCAATCATTAGTCTCGGTCCCAGCCTGCACGAAGTCATCTCATTTATTAGCTTGATTATAGTCTCTAGCACAGAAAAGTTTTATGAATGGCGGGATAAATGGGCGGTGTGAGCCTATTACCGCGGGTAATTGGCGGTCAATTTGAGGCAGATGAGGGGTCGAGACAGCTTGTTAAGTGTTCATAATGATACCGTCCTGATGTCAAGATGCCAGATTAAAGGCAAGACAAATTACACATGTATAAAAGTATAAGTGGCAATTGCTTGTTCGCCCCACAGTGATGTCAAGTCGAGCAGGCCCGTAAGCCTGAATTTTAGCGGGCGGGGGGTGCGGATTTGCCAGAAGTGGACCTTTGCGTACCAACAAACCAATTTTTTTCAGCTCGCTACATCACAGGTTGACCCAAATTTTTCCACCGTCGTCTTACCAATTCGAAGACCTCGTCGCAGCGTGAGAAAACAGTATTATGACACCAGCCATGTGTGCTGCAATAGTATTATCCGCTGCTTATTTCATTCAGACCAAATGCACCACAACCATTACAACGACAAAATTTAGGCAAGCGGGCAAAAAACTTAACATGACAAAGCGGACCTTCAACATCATAAAGCGAACCTTTGTCATTTTTGGGGGGTGCATCGCACCCCCCGCACCCCCCCTGGCTACGGCCCTGGTCGACAGTGAACCAACATACCATTCACAACATATAGGCTACCGGACTTTATTCCGTTTAACAATTTATTCCGTCATTGAGTTAGGGGGTCAAAATGACGTCACAGGTGGCCTACATTTGGAAACTGAGTGGAAATTGGTGAAGACCGAGCTGAGACTGAGTGATCAGACTCAGTTATAAGACTAATTAGATTCTCAGTCTCTTTAAATGGGTCTAAGCTCACTGCCTATCTTTATTTTTGTTGATTTTAGAAGAATTTGTTTATCAATAAGAAAAATGATACACAATTCCGCCATGCATGTGTAAATCGTGCAGTCTTCATATTCAGCACCACACAGTGATCCTGCGTTTATAAGAGGATCTTTTTACTTACCTTGGGAGTCATGTTTTCGCGCGGAAGCAATTGAATAAATAGAGGGTAGGGAGAATTAAGCGAAGTAAGCGACTTAGGCGATTCCGTGTTTACAAACGCCGGAAAATAACATCCGCAAGCCTCCATTTACACTTAAAATTTAACAAAAACATCAGTCGGAAAACGTGCAATTTTCGCATTGAATTTCAATTCTACAAGACGTGATTCGACTTCCAACAGCAAAACCACGTTATGCCGCTAACGGATCATCGGAGATTTTTTGTCGCAGGTCCTAATCCAAGTTACAACGTTATACTTTACTGGTTAACCTTTTAATTTTTAATTTAATAAATAATATAAATGTATTTTTTTTCATTGTTAATATTGACAGTTAACCAGTTTTTGTCAGTTTTGAAGTGGAAATTTCTGTGTGTAAGAGAGAGCGTTCACTCTAGGGTCAACCAAAAGTCAACTTCACGCGAACGGCCCACACAGGTTTATAGCAAAATGAGGTATATCTTTATAGTGTCTATTTCGCAGTATCTTTAATTTTGTGTTTTAATTTAACAACAAGCTATTAGGATTTAACAAGTGACAGAAAAATATTGCCTACAATTAAATTTTTAATATATATTATATATATAACTTGCCAATTCGAATGAATCGTTATATTGTCCTTCTATTAGCGTAAAACCAATCAATCAAACCTTACAGTACATGATGTATGGGGGAACTTGTGGTGTGACGTGTGCGGTAATTGGACCGGTGTGTATGCACGAAACGGTCGCGTTGCCTTCTCACACAGTATATAGTTTGAATTGACATCTAGTATGTCTGGTAGTTCAGTCTATGAGCCACTACTTCTTCTCCTCTATCAGAACTGTCACTGGTCAACCGGATCTTGACGACCCACTATGAAGTCAGCGAAGTCGCTATTCTCCTATGCCATTGTCTCAGAACTACTAAGTTTGTGTGAGTTTCTCTTGGAAGTTCCTCAAAAGCACTAAGTGCTTAGTGGCTCTAACTTTTGTGATGAGTGGTCGACACGTACAATAGGTTGTTGCATATACATTTTTTTAGTCTAACACTTGGCCGGCACTGTGTTCTACACAAAGACCAGGCACTCTGACTAGCACTAGATTTTGCTTGTGCTGTTTGGCCGGTCACCTGTGTTCTACACAAAGACCAGGCACTATGACTAGGACCAGGCACTCTGACTAGCACTAGATTTTGCTTGTGCTGTTTGGCCTGTCACTGTGTTCTACACAAAGACCAGGCACTCTGACTAGCACTAGATTTTGCTTGTGCTGTGTGGGCCTGTCACCTGTGTTCTACACAAAGGACCAGCCAACTGACTAGCACTAGATTGGCTTGTGCTGTTTGCGAGCACCTGTGTTCTACACAAAGACCAGGCACTCTGACTAGCACTAGATTTTGCTTGTGCTGTTGGCCTGTCACCTGTGTTCTACCCGGCGAACGGTCAAGTCTGGCTAGCCACTAGGTTTTGCTGTGGCTGTCTGTGGCCTACCTTACTCAGGTAGTCACTTGTTAGTCCAGAGGGTTAAGGACCCTTTGGAGCAAAATCGTGCACTTGTGATTAGAAGTATAAACTTTGGCAGTGGCGAAACCAGCGGGGGGGCAGACTGCCCCCCCGGAGAACTAAAATGGGGACGGAGAAGCTAAAAAATGTGGGGAACGAAAAGACGGGGAGAAAGAAGGGGAGGAAAGGAGGGAAAAGAGAAGGAAAAGGGAAGGAGAAGGGAAAAGAGAGAGAAAAGGGGAAGGAGAAGGGAAGGAAAGGAGAAAAAGTGTGTTGTGTGGGTCTCAGGGCGAAGTGGCTTCTTTCTACCCCCCCCCCCTTCAGAATTTTGAACCGTCTAGAAAAAAAATGGGTTACCCGGCGAGGCGGAAGCGAGCCGAAAAAAAATGGGGAACTTCTTGAGTTTTGCCCCTCCGGAGGCTAGTCTGGTTAGCGCCTTGCATTTGGCAACAGTTAATATGGCAATAACTCACCAGTTTCAAAACGGGACCCCAACTGAATTCGACCTGTGGCGACCATGGTGGTTCATTTTCAAAATGGCAGCCATTCTTATATTCAAAGTCTTATATCTATGCTTTAATAACAACGATAGGAACTTTATTTTTGTGTCTATACTTACGTTTTCAAGGTTAAGGATCCAAATTATAATGCATTATCTTTTTGATATCTGAGTGTCAACCAATTATTTCCAATATGGCCGCCAAATTGGCAAAAAAATCGGCAACGTTTTCTTATTTTTGGTTAAAAATTATATTAGCATGCTTTTGTGTCTATACCTATGTTTTCAAGACCAAACAATTCCAAATATAACCAAACTATTAACTACATCTCTTGTATTCGTCCCTTCCTCTAACAACTGGCCAACATTATGAGTTAAAAATGCCTTAAATGGAAAACCCTATTATCAACCTTAAGTTGTTTAAGCATTGTTACAAGTCATCTAATATTCTTAACAAGCGTCCTGGATTGTGAAATTAATTTAAAAGAATTACCCGGAAAGTGCTATAGTTCGAATAAATCTTGGGCCGTGGTGGGGTGCGTCACCTCTTTCCACCTAGGCTAAAATCAACTGTATAAGAATTAATTTGCAGTGATGGACCATAAGAAGTACAGTGAAGTCATGGTGACGTCCAACAGCTGTAATTTTGAAGTTGCGCCTTCTGTAAGTTGCTATTTTTAATTAATAACTAATAAAGCCATTGTGAGTACGGTTTGTTCAACAAAACAATTACATACAAACAATTACATAAACAATTAAAAGTACATTATATAACCAAGAACAACGAAGGTACTAGTTACATTAAAATAACTAGAACAAGACTTTTCGACTAATTTTCATTTCCGGAAATCAATCAATATGATAACATCTAGTAACATTTAATAATAATAACACAGTAAATTAAAATATTAAAAGAGTAACATTTTGAGATTATGTAGATGAAAAGTGAGAAATAGAATTAAACTTGAAATTCAAAATATACAAAAATCACAATAGATGTAGAATCAATATGCATGATTAAAACGTTCTCTCTCAAAAAATTCATGTGCATCTTAAATCAAAGGATACAATTGGGCAAGAATGGTAAAATATATTAAAGTTACATTAAAATAATATAGGACCAGCCATGGGTAAAATATTTTATTTACATAGTTAAAACACATACTGTAAACGTACAAAATTAATATAAACTAATCTATTTTCTGAATAGTACTTCTTTTTAAAACCGAGGGAGGAGATTTTACCCTGCAGGTGTAGGCAAACTGGTATGCCTAAGTTAATATAAACATAGGATTATGTCTAAACAGAGCATCTGAATGGTAAATAGATTAAAAGTGACATTAGAATAACAAAGCCCCGCCATATTAAAAATTTTTATACATTAGTTTAACACACATACTTCAATCGTACAAAAATTAAATATAAGTACATCGATGTGATGAAATAGGTACTTCTTTTCAAAACCGAGGTAGGAGATTTTACTTCTGCGGTTTAGGCGAAAGGGTATGCCTAAGCTTAATATAAAAACTAGAAATTATGTCTAACACAGATTATCTGAACGGTAAAATATATTTAAAGTTATTAAAATAACAAATGCCCCGCCATAGTTAAAATATTTTATTTACCAGCACAGTTTAAAACACATACTCCAATCGTACAAAAATTAAATTAAAAGTTAATATATTTCAGTCCTGAATAGTACTGTCTGGGAAAAAAAAGATGTGCCGGGCGTTTGAGTTCTCATGGGGGTAGGAGATTTACTTCTGCAGGTTTAGGCAAACTGGTAGGCCTAAGCTAATATAATAAAAATAGAATTTTTAATTCGGGTCGAAACAGCGAAATCTGAATGGTAAAATATATTTAAAGTTACATTAAAATAACTGATGGACCCGCCATAGTTAAATATTTTATTTACCAGTTAAAACACATACTTCAATCTTACAAAATTAAATATAAAGTAATCTATTTATGAATAGTATACAAATTATTAATGATCATGAGGGATCTGTGGAATCTATTGGCCCACGAGGGAACTGGAGGGCGTGGGGTACCCCATGCCCTCAGGTTCCACCGAGGGACCCCCCCCCCCCCAATAGATTCCACAAATATACCGAATAAGATCATCAAATATTTGTTTTATATCCTTCATGAATATATATTTCTGTTCAATGATGGTAAAAGTGAAACTGAGTCGGAGGCCACTTAGTTGAACCTGAGGCATGAGGCCGAATTAACAAAAAATAGGCCTTACCGGTACTGTAGACTGTAGTCTGGACTGTAATCTGTAGGCTATGCTAGGCTAGGCTAGGCAAGAGTTGCCTTGACTGCCTTTTAGACAGAGAAAAGTCCGCTCCACTTAACGATATCAACACCTTTTTTGGTAAATAAATGACGCTGAGCCGTACCATGCATACCGAAATTTACCAGGGCATAGAATTTTCTGCATAGACATGATAGATCTGAGAATTATTATAGAGCTACCTTTCTGCATGCTGTTCCGTGAACAGCCATTTGCAGCGTTCAGATCAGCGTTGTCAATGCCCATGGCATTTAAAATAAACAATCCACGCGGAAGGAAATCACCGGTAGTAGTATCCTGGACACAACTCCTAGAACACTGCCAGAACATATGTAATTAGTTCTTTGTATTCTCACTATCCGTGTTATTGCAGCTGGCGCAGACTGTTGTTGTTGCTACGGTGTCGACGAAATAGCCTCAATCAATGCATCAAAAGTCCTTAGAGACAATTACTTAAGAGAAAACGTAACATACTGTGAGAAATACAAGTTAAGAGTATGTGCATTATCATGCATAATGTCAACAGTCGTATTGACAACAGCTGAAAGAACCGATAAGGAACTGATAACATTGGTATCGAGGCTAGAGGTAAATAGGCGCCATGTGATCCTCTTTCCCAATCTCTTTCTCGGCAAATAGTTAAAACTATTGTGGCATGTGACGCACTTTTAACCAATCAATGAACATTATTATCATGGGGGATATAATACTAATTTAAAACCGAGGTAGGAGATTTTACTCCTGCAGGTTAGGCAATATACCTTATCTTATGCATGTACACTTCTTATCTCTATACCGTAAAATCACACTTGTGAACATTCAAGTGTGTTGTGGAAATAATTCCAATGTCCCACACTTGCCAGTGTGTCCGTTGTGCACATCAAGCTGTCCTTACATTTAACACTGTCTGGGCATCCTTTCGGACAGGCACTTGATGAGTGTGCGACAATCTCACCTGCAGCGTGTGAAGGAGTCATTCAGTTCATCTCCCACTGCGCATTGGATGCTTTCCAAGCCCAACTCTGGGGCTTTCCAATTATTGCTGGCCCCATATATGACTGCCATACCCTTACTCGCAACAGAGCTGGGTTGGGGGATTTTTCAATTTCTCTACCTTCTGAGTAAATAGCTGCGCCTTTCACTAATAGTGCTACTTTCAGGGCTCCCACGGTGATACATGGTCACTACTGTTAACCTCTCAATAATGGGAAAGAACATTCGGACATCATTGTGGAGGCTCCTTCGACAGTAGGCCTCAATTTGGTAATTAATTTATGTGTTGGAAAATATCTTTGTATTGTAATGCCTTTTTAATGTGCAATATTATTGTATGTACACTACACACTACACTATAAATACAACACTATACTAATGCTAAAAGAGTTATATAGTTGAAAACGGAAAGTACATAATTACATTAACAACCTGGCATGATTGAATTAATAACATAGGTACCGACACAAAAGCAAGTCCGTATCAATATTTGAACAACGATATTATAGTGTAAATTGGCGGGCCATATTCGAAACCAACATGGCTGACACCAGATATCAAAACGTAAATTATATTTAGATTCTTGGACTATTAAAATAATAATAATAATTTAATAATAATTGCATTTATATGGCGCTCTACAAAGAACACCGCGCCTTACAGAAGAAGACTTAACAGCCTGTCTGAAAAAAAAATGGTACAATCAAAAACCGCTTTTGCGAATATATATATCAAACAAAGAAGTTGTTTTGTATATCACATATTCAAGAGAAAAGACCAGCTTTCCAGGATTTTTTGTTTCATCTCAATTGCTTATTCAAGCGAGAGATAACTCCATTTACTGCGGAACACAAAAATCGATGTTTGTGCACTTTCTGGTTGATGAATGGAAAACGGTGAACGAATTAGTTAAACAGAAGTTATTCACACTTTGAACAGAATATGAAATTCTTTAAAAAGGGATAACTTCATAAGATATGAAAAAGTTACATAATGGTGGAAGTATGATGAGTAAGTTATGGCTTTAAGATTAAGTGAATAACATTGACATTACTGTTGTTTGTTAGGATGAGAACATGAGCGGAGGAGGAGAGAGTGTAGGTTGAGGAGTTTATATGGTTGGAAGTATCATTGAAAGCAAACTTACCACCACTGATACTTTGCTTCCAAATTCTAATTTATTGACTTCAAAACTTCGTAAATGCACAAAGAAAGTGGAATATTTTAAACATTTCTTTGATTTGGAGGTTAATTTGGGTTTGCAAATTACATTCCTTCTGGCATTGATTTTACAGATACCAATCTTGTAATAAATTCAATGCTCCTTTCATTGACGTTTAATAAATATTTGTATTGTTGTTATTTATGAAAAGAAGATTTTTATAATTGAATGATTATGTTGACTATTTAAACTTGTGTCGATAAAAGTAGACTTCCTTTGTTAAATGTAATCGTGTTGGTTCTTTTTGTCAGTTGCAATCTTTTGTGAGCTTTAAGACAGCATGGTAAGGGGCGAAACAACTCTGCCCATGCATAAAAGTGGCACAAAATCGATTTTATACGCCCACTAATTGATTATATCTCTGGATGACAAAAGTAAATGAGATGAAACAAACACCATTGGAAAGCAGTGTATTTGTTCCTTACATTATGTCAATAAGAATGATCTTATTGTGAAATTCATATGTAACAATGTTTTTTTCTGATTGTACCATTTTTTTTTAGACAGGCTGTAGTAATGAAGCATAAAATACAACACTAACTACATGAAAATAGGTGAGTTTAAGCATGCGTTGAAAAACAGGCACAATATGCGTCCCTCACATTGATTGGGAGCAGATTACATAAGCGTGGAGCAGCCAAGACAATGAACAATTAACAATTTTTCTGATCTTGGCAATAACTGTAGGTTGTCTTTTACAACCAGCAAGGTATTGTGTCAAGTATTAAAGTCTGTCGAAAACTCTCTGATAATCTGTTCTACCTCAGCCTCGGAGAGCAGCTCAAAGTCTAACAAGCATGGAGCTGGCACAGACACAAAATGAACTGATGAATATCATGAGGGAAAAGTTAGAATCAAACATTAGCTTAATCTTCTCAACTTTTTTACAAAAAATGCGAGAAATTCATTGGCCAAAATCTTTGGTCAGTACGTGAGTCGACTAACAGGAAGTGCTTTGGTTGTTGATTCAGAAGCCATAATGGTAGCATATATGTCTTTTGAAAACCGGCATAGTAAATTGTTGGAAAAATAGTCAATATTAGAAGCTGTGATAAGCTCAGCAACATGATATTTTTGTGCCTTAAACGCGGCAAGGTCTTCCCCAGAACGCGATTTCCGCCATTTACGTTCTAGTCTACGCGAATCCTCTCTCACATTGATGTCTCATTATACCATGGGAGACGAGGCTTGACAAGACGTTCCTTAGTAACAATGGGGCAGACTTGGTCCCGCACAGAGGTATGTTAGTAATTCAAAGGCACCAACTAGAACATTAGGGTCATCACATTCTGTGGGAAAGTCTCTGGAGCAGTCAGAAAGTAGCTTTGAGAAGGCTTCAGAATCCATCTGGCCATATTGACGGGAAGATAGTAAGCTTAACTGGGGTGGTTTGTCACATTTAAGAGTGCATGTGATTATGTGATGATAGTGGACTGTATCGTCTAATAGTGGGGGTTGTGTAGCACATTCTTGAACCAGATGATCATCACTGCGTGTTATTTAGGATCTAATGTATTCCCCTATGTGTGTTGGTTCTGATATGAATTGTTGGAAGCCATTGTCAGCAAGAGATCTTATAAACCGCTTCGAATCCCACTTGTCAGGAGTGTCAACATGTACGTTGAAGTCCCCTAACATGACCAGCTTATGTGGGTTGACAGCCAATTCATCCAGTAACTTTCAAATTCTTCAAGAAATGCGAGTGTTGTGAGACCATTAACACGAGAGGGGGGTGGACGATATATTAGAATGAAATCGATGCAGTTTTTAAATGTTGTCACACAGTGCTCAAAAGTTCTAAATTTGGAAGATATGAGAGAGTGAGGTTAAGAGAACTCTTGAACAAAACACCAATACCTCCTCCAGTTTGTGTACTGGTGCGAGGGACGTTCAGGAAATCATAAGTAGGAGGGGTAACCTGTCCAATAACAACCATGTCATCAGTAGCAAGCTTTGTCTCAGTTATGAACATAATATCAACATCGTGTTCAGTATGTGATCAAGGATAGTTGCAGTTTTATTGCGTATGGAATTAGCATTCCAGCAATGAATGGTCAAGTTGGAGTACGTTTTAGTACGAGGTATAGGACGCAGATTAGGAAGGTGTCGGGACCTATTCACATTGGACGAATAAGCCTCATGGGATGAAATAATAACAGGAATAGGTTTTGTACTTAGAGTTCTACCACCTCTTCTACCACGATGACGCCATCGCCGCCTCCTCTTTCCACCTTGAGATGATGATTTAGGACTCTGGTGATGGTGAATAAAGCAGGGCTGCCGTAGTAGGTAGTAGGTGTAAAGTATCCAGGGTTTGACAAGTCCAAGCTGACAGTGGACCTCCAGTGTAGCTAACACATGATAGACCATACAAGAAATTGGTTGTGTATTGAAAAGCAAAAGTCACAGATGACTGAGATGAGTTGAAAGAAGTTTGGTCACACACCATCTTATTGATGCATTGATGAGTCTCAAGCACAATAGGATGATCACTTGTAATCAATATGATGAGAGGCTGATCAGGTTGAGCATGATTGGTACTCAACAAGTAATCTGATGCCTGGCATACTACTGTACTTGTAGTAGCTTGGTAAGGTGATGAAACCAAAATCAAAAACAAGCTCAAAATGCAGAAAATGAGCATGAGATTCTTTCAATGAAACCCATAGCGACGATCTATAGGTTTACGGCTTCCATCAGTATAAAATGCAGACACATGCATGCTATAGATCTGCACTTTTGATAGGAGACCCAGGTTGCCTGTGAAAGCTGCCACCAGGCGCTGCAACTGGCAACACAGGTATAGACACAAAAATCAATCCATATCATTACCTTAACAATAAAGTTATAAAGAGATATGTCAATTTTGGTGCAAGTTGGCGGCCATATTGGAAAACAAAATGGCGGACACAAGATATTTAAAATATAATGTCTATTTGGATTCCTTGACCTTGAAAACATAGGTATAGACACAAAAATCAAATTTGTATCGGTGTTATTAACGGAGATATAAGACTTTGAAAATAAGAATGGCGGCCATTTTGAAAAATGACCGCCATGGTCGCCACAGGTCGAATCCAGCTGGGGTCCCGTTTTGAAATGTTGGGTTATGGTCCATATTAAGTGTTTGCCAAGTGTTACATTTCTATCACAAAGTGCACGATTTTTGATAATCCTCTGGACTATGTGTTCTACCCAGAGATGGGCCGGTTTGACTATCACTAGGTTCGGCTGCGGTTGTCTGCGGCCTACCTTCTTGGGTGGTTGTCTGTGTGGCGGTCTGACTTGCACTAGCCGTGGCTCTCTGCAGCATATCTACTTGGCCGCTTTTTAAAGAGACATGAGATTTCCAGAAAGAAGCGCCCCCAATTTTTCTCGAACCCCGGTTTTTTACATACTTGGAATGCTTACCAATGTATTAGATCACACCTGAAGTGAATAAGGCCGAATACGCCGTCTTTATGTAATAAGATGATGATTTAGTACTTTCTGTTGTGCACGAGAGAAAGTCAAAGCATGGTTTTCTATGGGGAACGATTACGATAGCAGGCAAGTTAAAAAAACGTGTGCGGTTTCTTTTGCACCTGTTTGTCCAATAAACCTTCGAACGTTCTCGGAAGGTGGTCTACAACCGATCCAGGAAATTTGAGAGAAATTCGTATCCTAAAAAAATCTCCTCCTGTCACTTTAAGCTTTGTACACTTGATTGTGACATACTTTTGCCCTTGGATTGTGTCGTCTTTGGGCTATGTCTAATCATTTTTACTTTTGGTTGAGGACTCGCCCTCATCACTTGGAACTGTCAGTTGCTTTTGTTTGCAAGCTTCTGCAATTGGCTCTCTGCAGTGACAGGCCATTTCTGGCGCTCTTTTCTTCACAACCTGAGGAGATACACTCCACTGTGATGGAGCAGCTGCAGCTGCTGCTGCTTTGCCGGCAGCCTGCTTTTGCATCTAGGATGGGACTTACATGTCTTGCCTTTTTGGCTTTTTTGGCTTCTTGGGAGTTTCAGTTTTCATTATCTGATTCTACATTGTCATCGTCTATTTGGGATTGTCCATACCTAGACTGGGATTGTGATCTTAATTTCCTAATTCGCCATTACTATTGGTGGGGCTAATTTCCACTACCATTGATTGAAAAAATTCTCCTTCCCTAGCAGTCAAAGAATCTTGTAATAAACAGGCTTCCCTAGTGGTCATTGCTTGGTAATCAACAATACCTGAAAAATAAAAATATCATGTTAGAGGCTACACCAATTTGATATCCTATTATTTTTTAAACTAAACCTAAAACCACAGGGTCCAACCAGGCTACAATTACACTGTTTAGTTACTGAGACTAAAAAAATTTTGACCAAACATTTAGTTCCGTAAAATACCTACACGCTAAGAAAAATTTCAAGCGTCTAATGTTTGGTTTTCCTTGAATGGGATTAAAGATAGCATGGATACCCTTTGCTAAATCTTTTTATCCTTCTGGACAAGGGTCCAGCGACTCACCCTACACCCGAGGTGGGGACTCCAGTTTACTTGTCAGAGACTTGAGTATGCAACTGGTAGCACTGGATTACATAGTACCAGTGGCATACTCACCAAGGAGTATGACCTAACTTGTAGCCGGTTTCATTCTTAATTCATCCGGCATCAAGGTCCGTGTTATACCCGCCAGTTTCGGACATGGGAGTAAAATATTTGTTGCAAAACCATAGCCCAGTATGACCCGGGCTCAAAACCTCAGTGATATAAACACCAAAAAAAGTAACTCCCCACCCCTCAAATTTGTCTGTCAAGTTCAAACGATACATCACATTATACCTTATGGGATATAATTGGAAACAGTGTTTATTTACGCGTATTTTGACACCTCATTTGTGGTGATTGATGAAGTATTGTTGAAGTTATGCCCACTTGACCGAACCCACCCCAGGATTTAAAAGTTGCAGTAAGCCCTATAGAGAAGGAGAATTTGTCATGCAGAGAAGAAGATGATTGCACTGATTTTATTCTGTAACAGTATGATTGTCAATAGGATTTGCTGCAACTTTTTAATCCTGGAGTGGGTTCGGTCAAGTGAAGTCGGGCAGCAGCATCTTGTACAACATTTGGAAGAATTTGCATGACACCAGTTAGCATTCAAATTTCAGACGATCTGAATAAGTGCCATAAGAAATTAATGTCAGGAGTTCGCTAAAAGTGTGTTGAATTCACACATTAATGAAGACTCAACTTTGAGTTAAGTGTTTGAATCAGCCGAAGTAATGAGATCACATTTGTGACTTTTGAAAATGCCTCATTTTGTCTTTAATCACCGGTCAGTCAGCCAGGAAGTAACAGATGTCTCTACTTTCACACAACAGTTACTCTGATGGAGTAAGCCCATAGATGAGTTGACATGTGACGTCAATGCCGGGCAACGAACAAAGCACTGCCCGGCAGTATGCGTGAGCATCTGCAGGGCTTGTGCTTTAAAATTCGCGCTCAATCAGGCGTGATAAGGCTATTGAATGCTGTAACTGTATGGGCATATTCTTCGCACCTCTAACATATAGTATACCAGGTGCTAACTTGTGTTTGTAAACATTGATGTCACCTCATCTATAGAGAAGGAGAATTATTCATGCAGAGAAGAGGATTGTACTGATTTAATTTATGACAGTATGATCATGATGAATGTCAATAGGATTTATATATATATATATATATATACATACATATATACATACGAACACTATGGTGTAGAAACTCGAATGGACCCATCACATGCCGTGGTGGTGCAATTGATTTGATCCGAGATCGAAACGGAAGGTTGGGGGTTCGGTTCCATCCACAGCAATTTAGTGGGGGGGGGAATTTTGTTCATTTTTCTCTTCCTCTTCCACGTCTGTCCTGTCATCAATTTCTCTTGTGCGTATTTGTATTTGTTCATGGCAGTAATTCACCAGAGGTTTAAGTTAGTCTCCATTTTTTCACGTTTATAAATTATGTATCGTATATGCTGAGTGGAGTGCTTCGGGGAATAATTGCATGGTTTGACGCATTAATAATTAACATATGCATTAGCTGGGCCACTGTGAGCACGAACGCTTTTGGCCCCGCTTATCCATAGATTACTTTATTAATGCGTATAACCATGCATTATATCCCCTACTGCACTCCACTCATGCCCAATCTGTCATAAACCCGAGGGAGGGGGGAGGTGTGGTGAGGCTGAGCTTATTTTATAACCATCAAAACAAAAATACAATATTAATAACTCTTTTCTTATATATTTTGGATGACTTCCTAAATATTTAAACATAAAATATCGTAGTTCTACGAACTTTCCACAAAACTGGGTTGACTAACATAAAGCGGCAAGCACTGGAGATAAGGTGGTGAAAAAGTTATCCAATGTAGTATTGATTGAAATTCGATGAGTTCACTCAAAAATAGGTTAGCTTTTGACATAATTGCCATGATTACAATGAACGTAGCGATTACGCATTTAGTCCATCCTTACTTCACCAATTCGATTTGGATGAATACGCCCATCCGATTTACATGTGATATTATCATTAAGTTCTTGATCTTCGCATTATTTGTTTAGGTCAATCGGGTTATTAACACCACAGATTTTAAACAAGGCGTTCTCGAACCACAGGTCCCCCCGCCCATGCAAGTAGTCTAAGAACAAGAAGCACAATTTTTAAGATCATCCAGGGAGATTGTGATGGAAATAGTGGTTCTTGAACAATGACTGTTGCTCTTCCATTTACATGACCTTCAAAATTTTTGGCAATGAAAATTGGTTGAACCACATGCACCAAGTTTCAACCGCCTACCACTGATTAGTGATTTGACCTTGATGGACCCACATTACCTTCAAATTTTGGCATTGCATGTTTACCACATTCACTAGTTGTTTCATGACCATACAACCATGTGAGCAAAGATTTGACCTTGAATGACCTTGTAAGGGACTACCAACATTTTTGTGCACTGAATGTTGACCACACAGACCAAGTTTCATTTCCCTACCACAGTAAAGTGATTTGACCTTGGATGACCTCACATGACCCTGAATGACCTTCAAAGTTTCAACACTGAATTTTGACCACACCCACCAAGTTTCATCATCCTTCCCCATGATTAGTGATTTGACCTTAAATGAACCCCACATACCTGTGAAATGACGCATTTTTTTGGCACTGAATGTTGACCACACAGACAGTTTTCATTGCTCCTAAACCACATGTAAAGTGATTGACCTTGATTACGGCACATGACCCTGAATGACCTTCCAAAGTTTTCAACACTGGAATGTTTGACCAAAAAAACTCCACCTTTTCATCATCCGTCCACCTGAATTAGTGATTTTTTGACCTAAATGAACCCCACAATGACCTGAATGACATTTTTTTGGCGCTGAATGATGACCACACCACCAATTTCACCTCCTACCACATTTTAAGTGATTTGACCTATGGCGGACCCCTGCATGACCTTGAAATGACCTTTAAAACTTTGGGTACTGACTGTTTAGCACCCCCAATTTTTCATCCTCCTACCACATTCTAAGTGATTTGACCTGGAATACCTCAGATGACCTGAAATGACCTTCAAAATTTTTGGACTGAATGTTGACCCCCACACCCCCAATTTTTCCCCAACCACATTAAAGTGATTTGACCTTGGATAACCTCGATGACCTTACAATGGACCTTCAAAATTTTTGGTAACTGGATGTTGACCACACCCACCAATTTTCATCCTCCTTACCACATGTCAAGTGATTCGCCTGTGGATAACCTCGGATGACCTTCAAATGGACCTTCAAAATTTTTGTCTGATTTGAACCACACCCCCCAATTTCATCCTCCTTCCACTGAAGTTGATTTGACCTTGGAATGACCTCGTATGACCTTGAAATGACCCTCAAAATTTTCGGCACTGAAATGGTGACCACACCCACCAATTTTCATCCTCCTACCACATATTAAGTGATTTTGACCTTGGATGACCTCGGAATGACCTTGAAATGACCTTCAAAATTTTTGGTACTGAATGTTGACCATGCCCACCAATTTTCATCCTCCTCCACATGTTTTAAGTGATTTGACCTTGGATGAACCTCACATGACTTGAAATGACCTTAAAAATGTCGGCACTGAACTGTTGAACACACCCACCACTTTCATCATCCTACACAATAGATAAGGTTTATACAATTTACTCTATTTTTTGCTATTTTTGACCCCATTGACCTTAGACCAATGCCACATGACCCTCCTCCGACCATCCTCAGCCTACTTGAGTGACATCTATGGTGCGAAGATGTACACCTATAATTGCTCAAATCAAAAGATATCGTGTTGACACTTTTTATTATAGCTATTTAGCCCTATTTATTGCCCATATTTGAACCCTATTTTTGACCACATTTGACCTTTGACCCCACGTCACATTACCACACTTTGTATTCCACCCACCACCTACTTGATATACTCTATGATGCAAAGATGGACTTCCACAATTGCTTAGTTCCAAAGATATCGCGTTGGACGCACACACACCACACACGGACGGCTACCATTTCTATAGTCCCCTTCGCCAACAAAATTGGCGGGGGACCAAATAGAAATGGTAGGACCTAATGCCGTTACAGATTCTTGGTTTTTTAACACCATAGAACATGATATTTTCTATTTTAAGGTATAGACTCTGTAGTGAGTGTAAATCTGACATAATATAGCATTAACCTGGTCACGTTACCCGGAAGTGGCTGCTCGCAGGCAAACATTAGCGGTCACTGTATACCGCTGTAAAGTAGATCGGTTGAGTTTAACTTATTATCGTCTAACACGCTTTGAATTCACCATAATATTGTCTAATTAATTATATTTACGGCCCCTGTATAAATCAATAATGCCAGATAGTTGCTGTTCCGTCGGTTTGCGCTAATCGAAGGACTCCAAAGGCGCAACAGCGGTGAAAATCGACTGCAATTTTTACCCTATTTCTCTTAATATAGCTCAACAACTATGATCCAAATTCTCAATGTATACATTTTTATGAAGGCATATTATAGGAGTGTAATCTTCAAAATGTTTTAGAATGATCTTCAGGGTGTAGTGAAAATATCAATACAAGGTGATCCACAAAAAAATCCATAAAATACATTTCCTTTTTTAACACTGCAATTATTTCCAGACATTATGAAAAGAAAAAAAATTTATCATCTTTTGGAATGTACTAAATACATCCCTTTCAGGTAAGGTTTATTTAGCAGATTAACTAGAATAGGCATTTGGCTATACAGGGTGCAAAAAAGTAATTAATTTATTCAATTTTTTCCCTTAAAGAACAATTTTTGAGCTAAAATAGCATTCAATATTATTATTTTATTGATTTTTTAGTTTTTTTTAAATCTGAAATTTCATTTTGTATCATATTGTAATTAGTGCACAGAAATAAAGAGGAGTGGTCAAACTTCTCTTATATCAACCTCCCACCTACATGATATGTTGACGTGAAATCAACTAGCTGAATATTATTAAAACAATGTGTTTAAATTTCCTAATCTATCATGACTCAAGTTGTTTAGCAACGTGAGCTTCTAGGATGATGAAGGTAAACAAGTAAAAAAGTAGAAAACACAAAAGGCAGATGTATGCAGGCTCAATGCTGGATGCCGGTAATGTGAGGATATGAACAACGAAACACTGGTCACTGGAAGAGCGAGTGATAAGACTTAAGTTCTACGATGGAGCTTATCAGTTGGAAGCTTACAGTACTTTTTTGATAATATTCTTTTGATTTGGAACTGGATCCTTCTCTTAAACTTCCACGCAGCAAGATGATTGGTGAGTAGGCCCCTCTACTTACATTTTTTGGTATATTTTTTTCGTGTCAGTTGTCTCAAAGACCCAAGCCTAGGCATAGCTTAGGTCTGGTCTTTGTGCTTGGGTAGGCCTATCACCTATCATTCCTATCTAGGAGTGGAGGCTTGGGACGCTAAAGATAGAATAAAATGTCCAGGATTAGTTTTTGACTCAATCAAGTGACAAAGACCATGTAATTCGGTATATAAACGAATATTGACTGGTCGTATATCGGGGCATTTAGCTTATTGGCTCTCGTTGGTCTAGATAATGGCCTATCTTGTAGGCCTACATACCTGGCCCTACTAGACTATGTATGCCTATCATACTATGGTAGTCCTAGCATACTATGTAGTCGCCTAGCTACTATGTGGTCCTAGCATACTATGTAGGCCTAGCATACCAGGCCTACTACGCCTCAGGGTGATAGTAATACGCCAGGTATGCTAGCCACCTGGAGCTATAATCTCCTCATACAGTCAAATTTGTTAAATATTTTAACAGACTGTCGATTTGGACAGTACATCATATGTTGAAGTAAACAAGTTCCATCAGGAAATCGTACATGTCATGTACTTAACCACAGCTTTAGGCCTAACTGTGCTTTGCATAAGAATCTGTCCGGACTTGTGGAGACACACCAAGGCATCCTTCACTTCACTCTTGTCATTTGGGGGGGGTGCTTCTGGCCCCGCGTGAAAAATGACCGGGCATTGATGAAACCAAACTGGAATATTAGGAACTTGGTAAAAAAGCACTTCTTCACATAACCGCGATACAAAGTAATTATAAGCCTCAAGGGAATCTGTATGCTTTTAAGAGACCGTGGGGAAATGGCATGGTGTGTGGATGAGGTAGATACAGGTCTGTCACCGTATCCATTACCAATGACTTGTGGATACGAGCAGACAAACAACCGGAGTGCATCGATGGCAATATTTTTTGTTATCCTCCGACACAGTAGAATCTAACTCATAAGGATCGGGTAATTGTTCCTCATATTTTGTTTTCAGTCGCTCCAAGTACTCTCTGCGATTGTTTTCAGATAAATCTTTAACATATTCACATTTCGTTCCATCTTCACCGATAAATATCTTGAAAAAAAAGTTCACGAAAACTTCCACCACAGATAGATCCGGAGATAGATGCTGAGATTACACGCGTGTCAAGGACTGTTTACTATGCTGGGACCTCGAAATGTTTTGCCTGCGAGGCTGCGCGCGCATCGTATTTAAAATTGATGCTGACGTCAGATGTTAACTGGTCTATTCTTCGTTCATAAAGCCACATAACCTGGAAAGTTATATTCTAATAATTATTCATTAAGTTCTGGGTATCGCATCAATTTCTATAGGTCTTATCGGGATTATTAACACCACTGATTTTAAAACAGTATGACCTACTGGGGCAGGGAACAGCACTGATTTTTTTTTTGCATCACTGTGAGTCAACACGTAACAGCAATTCGGAAAATTAACACTCTATATAAATAGCCAATAAGTAGTGTATATACATTCTATGGGTTAAGGATCATAACACGGACATTTTACTGTCTTAACTGTGCGAAAACAGTTTGCTGCAAAAAGTCATACCCATAAAACGATTCCTATATTTATGCAATGTCCTATGACAAATCAGCTCTTGGAAAAGAAATTTGCACAAAATGTGCTTCAACATGAGTCAGCTTCTGCGCATGCCAATACGTCGGGTATACGTTATGTTGCAATGAGCGCAGTATTCTCGTGTACGTTTGTAGATGTTACGTGCTCGTACCTCGTGAAGTCGATATGCGTGGTAGGGCCCCAAATACATGAGAATGAGACTAAATTTGAATAATAATGTTCTAGGGGATTTGAAAATGCATTGTTCTCCAAATATTTCCAAAGTTTGTAGAAAAATTAAAATTGCTTAAAGGTCCATGGCCCGATCGCTAATAGCCTCGTCCCCAGGGACCCCAGATTTTACCGGAAGTGGTCAAAATTTTGGTATCAGAAGAAAGCTACTATTTTTCTCATTTACCCTGTGAAATTTTAGGGCTAAAAGATGTTTGGTTTGGACATTATGAGCGAAAAAGTGCTCCTTTTTGGTCGACCAATATTAATTTTACACAGTACTCTATGGGAATTGCAAAATCACGTTTTTAGCTCTCACATCAAAACGGGTTGAAATATCGGCGCGAAACTTTACAGATGGGGTTTTGGGGTGAAAGCCATTCTATCAAGGTGAAAATCTTATAGAATTAAATCGGACCATCCCCCTTTAATATGATGTCTTCTAGCCGTATGGCAAAAATTGAAGGAATTCGTCAAGCGGTTTTGGAGGAATCCATCAGGCAAATTGGGACAAAAATACCGATTTAGGCATTTTCCCCATAGAGCTCCAAAAGAGCTCGGCAACCTTCAAAATCTCAAATTTAGTATCTAACATCGGGTGTCCATCCCCCTGTACTGGCGTTATAGGTTTTTTTAACACCATAGAAATAAGATTTCTATTTTAAAGTATGGACTCTGGAGTGAGGGTGGATCTGATTCTTTCCCCATTCATAAAGCCACATAGCCTGGGAGGTTGTGGAAATGAACGTTCTGGCCTTGGTATTTTAATTGCGTACCATGGCAAGTGAACTGTTCAAGCGCTTTCACTTGACGGGGAAGTCGGTGCTGGCGTGCATTATTAAATTCTATTGTTTAATAATGCATGCATGCATATTTAAATCGGGTCATAATGCACGCATGCATATTCAAATTTCACGTAAGCGTGCATTCGCGAATATAATTTCACACGAAAACAAAGAAAAACCACTTGAAATAATGCTCTAGTGGTTTATTTCGAGTTACTTGTGTATCAGAATGCTGATCACCTCGTGATATGGACGGCATTACGCATCAAACGCTGTCAAGCGCGTACCCAGGGGGGCGCGTGGGGGCGCGCGCCCCCGATAAAAAGTAAGAACAAAATCAGGAACCGGGAAAAATAAGGAAGGAAAAAGGGAAAACAGAAAAACGGTTCGATTAAAGTGTGTTACCTTTATACCGCTCTGAAATAAAGGCGTGTAAATGTCATTAAACCTCAGGGATTTGGGACAATCTGAACATCTCTTTCACATATACGTTTAGTTTTATAAGCTGCTGTGTTGCACCCCATAATGGTGGATCAAGGGAGCATCAGACCCTGGCCCCTTGTTGAAGAAAACTATGAGACTGTCAGAGTTTCTAAACTCTTAAGCGCAGCTTCTAAACCTTATTTCAGACCGAGTCTATACCTTTGATTGAGGATATACAATACCTCTTGTGATTAGCTATAATTGTTGCGTCAAATTTTAATTTAATTTTGTCTTCATTCACTATGTATTTGATTGTTGGGAGTGTGGCCTTCTGACTTTGAACATTTTGTTGTTGTCTTTGCATAGACGGAAATCCCGCAGGATTTTTGACAAGGTGAATGTTCCATGTTATCCAGCCTTGAATATGTAAAACTTTACGTTTCCTTGTGTTATTACTAAAAAAACGTAATTTCCGCGCACAATATTATATGAGTTTGAATTGCTTTGTTTATTTTGACCTTCCAACCAATTTTCACCCATTCATGCCATCGTACTAATTGACTCAAGAGTATTAGGATATAACTATGAGCTGCAACACTTCAGAAATTTTTCCTTATTGCCATAAATGCCATCCACACTTTTTCAGGAAATTTCCGCCACTGTTGTCTGGTGTAGCCTTTTAATTTTGCCTATTTGGCCTATTTAAAAAATGCGACCACACCGACCTCCCTACCGACTATTGTCATGCAGCATACTTATTGTGTTTCAACAATTTATTTAAAAGTACTGAAGTTGATTCAAAGTGCTTTTGCACAATTTGCTATATACGGATTTTATGGGGGTTGCCGCCCACTTTTTATGGCGTTTTGCAGAACATGGCGAGACAGTATTTTTTTTGCCGTCCATACGTCTGTTTATTATTATTTATGATGAACAATAATTTTATTAGAATTTAAAATCGTTTCTATCAACTTTGTGTGAGAAACACACCAACAATGATATAACATTACAAAAAGAAATTATGCGTTTATCCGTCTTAATTTTAATATACCGTTGCTTATACCTCTAAGCATTATTCCATGCCACACTGGCGTGTTAAATTGTTTTATACCCACTTTGCGGGAGAAAATGTGTCTTGGAAATCAAATACTGTAAGGGATCCGCGCTTCGCGGGTGAGGGAGACGGCTTTATCAATGTTGAGATATGAACTCGCCACGAACAAACATGCTAATGATTCAAAACGAAACTGCTTTTGCCCCATCGTTTATAGATCTTAGGCTGTGTTGCTCATACCTGGAAGCAATATTTATGTGCTAAATAAACCATTTTACAGGTTCATTATCCCCACAGCCTTTTATGAGTAAATATTGGAAAGACAATATCGCAAGCTTACATCTCCCTCACCCCCGGCACCCCCCTCCCTCAGAACTAACATTGTTCCAATATCTTTCATTCAAAAAAAGGGCCGCCAAGAGTTGGTCCGGGCGGGATAAATGAAAATTCAGGGCCCTGGTTTCAAAAATATACCGGCGAAGGCTGCGAATTGCGAGAAAAATGTCATGAAACCCGAACAATATATAGCCTCTTAAAGTCAACTTCGATAAAATCTACTATTTTGAGCCTCCCAGAGGCCTGGACAGGAGGAAATGCCCCTTTATCCTAATTTTAAGAAGGTTGCCAATACCTATAAGATTTATGTTGTGAACCACTTTCCAAATCACTATTGGCATGAAAAAATAATCTTGGAAACAGAAATAATACACAGTTGCCACACTTTCGTGCCGCTATGCTACGGCAACAGATATTGGTCGGGGTTCGCCATTTATCAGGTATGGTCTCAAGGATAAGGGCACTTTTGCATCAGGGCAATTGTCTTTGAAAAGTTAATAGTAACTTTTTTTACAATTTGCGAACCCAATAATGTATTATTAAACGCATTAAAATAACGCCGCATGTGCTTTCAAAACCCTAGAAAGAAGCCCCGAACGACGCCCCTGGATTCTGCAAGATTGCCTTGCCCGATCTGTACCGACTTTTTTTTGTTGGGGGGGGTCAGCCTAAAACCATGGCGCCCCCCGGTTTGAAAAAAATCCTAGTACGCCTATGGCTGTGGTGTATAAACTCGAATGGACCCATAACATGCCGTGGTGGCGCAAATGATTAGCGCATCCGAGATTAAACGGAAGGTGGTCGTTTCGAGTCCATCCACGCAGATCATTTTGCGGATAATTATGCAACGTTCCGCGTGTCATCAATTTCTCTTGGGTTATATATGTGTACATATATATATATCTTATATTATATATATATTTCTACAAATGTTATATTAGGGAGACAGTAAGTACTTCATTAGATTATAATGAGTCTTATAGTTATTTAAATTAATTAATATTCATATCCTGTGTTTTCTAGTGGATTACCCTTCATTTGCAAAGTAATATTTCATAGCCTTGACGGAATAAACCGCCAATTTAAGTGAAACTTAGGGAGACAGTAAAGTCTCCCTAGTTATTCATTAGTACATAACAAAAAAAGTGTCTCCCAAAGGTGCGTTATAGGGTTATATATCTGCGTGTATGGTATATATATATATATGTGTGTGTGTGTGTGTATATTATGATATTATAATATATATATATACAACAACACACGTAGGGATTTGTTTTCTCTCTGGGACAATTCCAAGCCGGTCGGGAAACATTTTGCCACGTCTAATCATGCCATAGAGGATATCACAGTAGTTACTGCTCTAAAGCAAGTACATAACCGATGGCAGAGAGAAGATGGGAGAGCAAGCCATCATCTTCAAGTGAACCCCCTCAAACAACATGGCATAAATATCAAATTTGATGCCTTCTTTTTAAAATAGCGTAGTTGTAATTTAGTCGTTTATTTAAATGGGGGATCCGCGTTCAGCGCGCACATTCTGCGCCATCAAAATAGCACGCGGCTTTCGCGCCTCTCGCGTTTTTCGCTTTCACGCTCCTTTGTTTTTGTTTTTGCTTGCGCTGATGCGAATCCTCCTTAGCTCTTTACACTTGGACAAAGGCCTATGGCCGAACCTGTTGTGCTTTATATAAAGCTTGTAACGGTTGTCCTCCATATCCTCTTCTTCTGGAGTACTACGATATATATATATATAGATATATTGATATATATATTGATATATAGATCTAGATATATAGTATTATATATATATCGTATATATAATATATATATATATCATCTAATTACATGGGCGAAATTTTTTATTCATAAACATAGACTGCTTAAGTTAGGGCGAATTTTGTTCGCCTTAACGTTATCTTGTGTTTGCGCTTTATTCCGTCAAAAGGAAATGAATATTAATTTATGAAAATGAGAGATAATCTCATTAGCTAACAAAAGTATGAAGATATAATTAATAGCATAATAAGAAAGGTTCATTATTGACTAATGAATAGTAATATTTTCGCCCTATGGTTCAATCTAGTCAAATAAATATTATATATATATTTCTTCTTTTACAAATGGTATATTAGGGATACAGTTAAATAATTCATTAGCTTATAATGAGCTCTTTAGTTATTAAATAATTAATATTCATATCAGTTGTTATTCTAGTGATTACCCTCTTTGCATAAATTAATATTCATATCCTTTGACGGAATAAACCGCAATTCAAAGGAAACGTTAGACAGTAAATGTCTCCTACGTATCATTAGTACATAACAAAAAAAGTGTCTCCCAAAGATGCGATATAGGGTTATATCTATTATAATATATATATATATATAAAACACCTAAATAGATCCTTGTCATTGATTTGGAGGATTCTCGGTCACATGTCATTAAATCTGATATATGAAGCACGTCCATACTGTGGATAATTTTTTGTTCCTTTGGGTGCGCAATGTGTTCATACGGTTCGTTTCTATTGCCGACCGTGCGTCTAACAAAAATCACGGGTCATCTAATGCACGCAGCTATACGCCAACTTTGCCACGGTTATGATGCTATATGATCAGCATGGATGTGGTGCGCAAGCGCGTCTCGGAACTGAGGTCTTTGCGTGTGAGTGAACAAGGGAAGCACGATCTTGTGTTTCTTGTCCGGCAAAGTCTGTATTTTCAGCAGGATCTACGTGGAATTCCCGGCCATGAAGGTTTCTTCAGACCAAGTTTAATGTAATGACTATAGCAAGTAGCAGTAGAAGGTAAATTAAAGTCAACATTTAGGCCTAGGCCTACAGAGCTAGGCCCTGGGTCCATAGCTAGCAACTTGCTACTTGGCTTTGCCTTGAAGTTAGCGTAGGCCTAGTGAGTCTAGCCTAGTCAAGCTAGTCTGAGCTTTAAGAAAATGACAAGGATCTACTTATATATATATATAGAGAGAGAGAGAGTCAAGTAGGTGCTAAAGGGTACGCACATAACCGCATTAATAAGTATTTTTAAATGGCCTTTAGGTCTATAAAGAAGAACAAGTTAATTGGAAAGAAAGAAAGATTAGAGTATAAGAAAGCCTCAAAAGAGCACTCGCCGGGAATTGAACCCGGGTCACTTGTGTACATGGCAAGTGTGATAACCATCTACACCATGAGTCCCACACGGCTGAGAAAAATCTTTTGAGGTATATAGCTATATATATAAACGGTCCCCAAAAAATAAGTCCCCCTCTGGGATTACCAGACTTTGTCATGAAAAACTCACTTTGATGGGTATATTTCATCGCATGAAGTAATTTATTGTTTACAGGACACATTTTTTCATGTAATACAGTTCATCATTTGTTGAAAGGTAATGCCTTTTTCTAACAACAAGCATTTGTGTAAAAATGATATTTTCAAACCAGACCAAAAAAAGTTGCACTTTTCAACTTTCTAAAGTGCCAACATGTTTACAAAAAGTTCATTACTTTAAGTCTGCTTTAGTTTAGTTGAGCGCATGTTTCAAACTGTTTCATTTAACATAACGATTCATTTCCCTTCTTTGTCGATGACCATCATTCAACTTCACCATTTTTCTTGGTCTCCTTGCATGTAGGCCATATTCATTGAGTCTATTCCTGTCTGGAGACACATTGCGTTTCTCGGTTGCCCTCCTCTTCTGTGTACACGCCCTCTAATTTGACGAGTTGAAAAGAAGAAAAGTGAGACGAGTCATTATTTTTATTAACATTATTTTGGCTTAATTCAATTGTTATCGCAAATGATTATGCAAAATGTTATTCCTTTATTTTAAATTACTAACCTGTAATCTTGCGCCGGGTATTTGCCATGTTAATGATGGACATGTCCTGCCGTACTGTTGTACAGCGGGGTCTCCCATGACGAATCTAATCTTTGACCTCACCAGCTGCATTCTCCTTGCAATCTCTTTTACAAGAACCCCTTCTTCCAGAAATGCAGTGCATCTCGCTCGTTCTAACTCAGTTTAACAACCCATTGCAAGATAAATCACATTGCCAAATGTGTCATGAAAGATTTCTTGCAACATTTGCAGTTCATCAATCATCAATCAGTTCATTCCTGAAGCATTCATTTAAATTTAGCTTCTCTTTTCAAGACCCACACCTGAATCAATTCATAAAGCATTGTCTTTTCTTTTCATGACCCATAACATGTATCACTTCTTGCCCTCATCATTACGAAAAGCATTATGTAATCGGGATTACAAGGCTGAATAATTTGGCAGTGCATTTCAAACTGTTTATGCATTAAGGACCACATTAAAGGGTTCGATTTCACAATATGTTGCACTAAGTTGCCAACAAGTTAAAAAATCCAATTTTTCTTGGCCTGTTTTGAAAACATCATTTTTACACAAATGCTTGTTGTTAGAAAAAGGCATTACCATTACCTTTCAACAAATGATGAACTGTATTATATTGGAAAATGTTTCCTGTAAACAATAAATTATTTAATGGGAAGAAATACACCCATCAAAGTGAGTTTTATCATGACAAAGTCTGGTCATCCAAGAGGGGGACTTATTTTTTGGGGACCGTTTTATATATTTATATATATGATGTGATCTGAGAAAACCCACCACATGTCGCACAGGACAGTTTTGAAAAAAATAAAGAAAATAGCTTAAAATCTGTTATATTGTACTTTATTTTTGTCAGATTGTATAAGGCATAACTTTTGATGTGTCTATCAAAGAAGAAAGAAGTAAACAGTTATGGAAACTTAATATTTCAAACTCTGCAGTGATAGTAAAACATGTATATACAGGGTGAGTCAAAAAAAACTTGACCCAGTTTGTGTCCGCCATTTTGAATTGTTAAGATACATATGTCTAGCATATGTGGTATCATCTGAAAGCTTATTTCGTTGCCTTTAATTTGCTGCAAAGATCATTCGCATCGGTTAGGTATAGACCGAGCTACAGTTGTTTGAATCAAGTAGTCTGTTTTGCACTCTGTCCACGGATTGACATTACAAATGAACGGCGTCCAGCGAGGCAATCAGTGTCCAGAAGAACATCGGGCTATTTATTGACTGCAGAATAAATGTGACGCTATGTAACCCCACAAAATTCAGTCAAAATTGATCATCGATGCCCTCTTAACGTTTCTACGTCCTCATCACCCATAAAAATCATTTGAAACATATATTAACTTGATACATGTATCAGCTTCTAGCTGTTTCTGGAGGAGTTGAATGAATCATACCATATGAAGGAACAGACATCGGTGACAACCTTTTGAGGATTAAAGTATTGTCTATATTTGTACACCAAAATATGCCACATCTTGAAAAAAAAGTGTTTCAAACAAAACTTACCGTTATCATATATTTTACACCCTTAAGATACCACTTTATTTGACATAAACATAGACATGCCCTTATCACCATTTTGGAGAGTCATTTTGTTTAGTTGGCCACAGTGAATTTCAAATGGGATCCGCTGGATAGGGGGTTTTAAATGGAAAAGATGACTAATTGATTCAAAAGACTGTAACTCGGCCTATACTTATCAGATTGAATTATCTGGCAGCAAATTAAAGTTAATGAAAAGGCTTTCCGATGATACCACATATCTTAGATATATTTATTTAAAAATTCAAAATGGCAGACACAATCGGGTCAAGTTTTTTGACTCACCCTGAATGAATAGTAAATGTAAAATTTCAAAGTATAGAACTATGGAAAGGCAACCGTTACTCAGAGTTTCACAGCATACCCTCACTTAAGATTATCGGGTATCCGATCTCAGATATAATGTTGCACAAGCATTCTTATTCCCAAAAGAGATTATATAATATACATTCTACTATGGTGTCACACCGAGCAAGCCCTTAAATCAGCACTGGTCTGCACCAATGAATAGTACACTGTTATTTATTATGACCCCCACTACTCGTAGGGTTGAGCCCTTCTGATATTTCATTTGTACAGACCAGTGCTGGTTTAAGGAATTGCTCGTTGGTGAACACCTAAAACGTATATTTTATATATATACGTCTAGCCCTTTTCCTTTTCATCATTATCAATTGTTGTTCTTTGTTCAACTGTCCATTATAGTTACGAAAACGATCAGCCGTTATTTAAACTTATATGAAAAATATTCATCACAAAACACCGTTATTTTTCCGAAGTGGTCTCTGACACCTCCAGAGAAAAATACGGTCTGATGATATTCAAGGTAAAACAATAAAGGACAATTGAACAAAGGAACTTCTAGAAACACCTCGGCCTCAGTATACAAATGAAAGAAATAAACAATAGTGAAAGAACTCAATATAAAAGCTATTTGTGAGCACAGATTGCCATCTACTTGTTAGCTTATCTCTGTCGATTACGATTCACCAAAGTAGTCTCCTAAGTTATGCAACTTTCTTTACTATTTAAAGGGACAATCGAACATTTTGGCCCATTTTTGTTTGAAATAAACAAAGAGGAAAGAACAGGTGACCAATACACAAGCTTATTGTGATTTTCGGATTACCATCTGCTGGTTAGATATTACATGTATATCGACAACGAATCAGCCCAGATAGTGATTCAGTCTTTTTTTTTGAATCTTCAGGGACTCAATACAACAGCTTATTGTGGATTGTTCCGGATACCAATGACCATCTGCTGGTTAGATAATATGTATATCGCCAACGAATCAGCCAAAAGTCATGGAAATCTCAGGTGTTCAACACAGCGTTATTGGTGATTGTCGATAACCATCTTCGGTTTAGCTAATACATGTTGTCGACAACGAAAAGCAAGCTAGTGATTTAAAGCCATGGAAAGTTCAAAGACATTTAAACACTTGCGTTTACTTTACACTGGTACAATTGCTACCCATAATGCCCGATCACTAAATACGGGATTTAAAAATAAAATTGAGGAGAAACGTATCAAAAAGGGATTTCTGCCTTTGTTTTTCTTTTACGGCAATAGAGTGCTATATAGCATTAAGACCTCCCTATTGAAGAATTGCCCAAGATAGGATATCTTCTTGCAAAAACTTAGCCGCGTACAGCATTTCGGTAGTGCACCGCGGATAACTCTGTATCAAGATCTTAATTCGGTGTCAGAATCCGGGGTCAGATACACGTGTGAAAGGATTATTTGAACTGAAAACCTACTTAAATATCCAAACCTCCTACTCAATAACAACTATACACGGCTTAACCAGCAATCGGATAAATCTTCTCACAGATGTGACCATTTCCTAACTCAGATCAGGCTTTCCTCACAATAAGATTATTCTCTCTAGAAGAGTAAACCTATTTTCGACTAGTCCTTGGTGTTAGACTCCTGCACAAGTGAACATAACAGCTCAATTGGTGTTTTTAATTAAGAAAAACGTAACGCTGCTTCAAAATATTTAAAAAAAAAAACGAAATATATTCTCAATTTTACTGAATAATTATTTAAAAAAAATTGATTTTCGTTCTTGTCACGACGTATATGTAATATAAAGAATTCAAAACACACCGTTATGAAAAATAATGGAGTTTTGATAAGGTCTGGCTTGCCTGTTAGGCGAGCCGCTAGGTCAGAGTCTAACAGGCTCGCCAGACCTTATCAAAACACCATTATTTTTAATAACGGTGTGCTTCTCATCCTTTATCTATAACATATATCTCTTTTGGTTAAGACATGCCTGTGTAACATCATCTGTCTGAGGATCGGATACCCAATGATCGTAAGTGAGGGTATGCCGTGAAACTCTGATTAACAGTTGCCTTTCCATATACACTGTTATATGTGTATAAATACACCCGATACAAAAAGTATCTCGGCATGGTTTTCGATCAGTACTGTGCCAGAGTCAGACCATTTTGAAAGTTTTGAAAATATACCTTTGTTGCCTAGGTCTTGCGCTTTCATTTAACACCTCGCTTGTAAAAAAAACGTGCAGAAATGGCTGAGATAGAACGCCCGAAAGACGCAAACCCCCAAAATCAAAAGTTGCAGTTTTGGGATTTTTCAATGGGCATTGCAGTGTACTGGGACACGAACACGCGGACCACAATCAATATTTCAAGTAGGCTTTCTTGCTCATTCAGTTGGAAAAACTCTGTGTATAATCAATACACACGTATTATTGCATTGTACCACACAGTGACCATTGAAAAATCCAAAAACTGCAACTGCAAAAACTCGCAATTCTGAGTTGTTATTGTATCAAATTTCGTATGTTGATCACCTCGTAATATGGACGGCATTACGCTCCGAACGTATGGTGTAAAAACTCGAACAGACCCATCACATGCCGTGGTGGCGCAATGGACTAGCGCACTCGAGATCTAAGCGAGAGGTTGTGGGTTCGATTCCCATCCACAGCAAAGTTCTTTTGCGATTAATAATGCTACGTTTGCACTGTAATAAATTTCTCTCGTATATTATATATATATATATATTATATATATATATATATATATATATATATATTTTTTTTTTTAGGGATTCAAACATGTTACAGAGTGGTTCATCACAAATCAACAACGATGCATCCATGCGTCCGCATATTTTATCCCGCGAGGGTGGCTTTAGCTGCCCAAGCGGGATAAAAAATATGCGGACGCATGGGATGCAGAGTTGTTGATTTGCGATGAACCACTCTGTAACATGTTTGATTCCCTTTCAACAACGAAAATCCTTATGAAAAAACTTATTAATATCGTGTATAGAAGAACATAATTATTCTCACTACAATACTACAATGTTCCCAGTTCAAATCTTCCTCGTAAATATATTTTAGCAAAATCTAAAGCAAAACTGAAGTTTTGGCATGCTCTCTGCTTTGCAGTTTGCACCTGGTACCCTTGCACGTACTCAGACATCTAAACGTGACAAACAGTGCGTCGACTTAAAGACACTATCAGTGATTTGAAAAATATTTGAAATTTGCAGGAATAGCTTCAAAGTGAAGGATAAGTCTGTAGAATTCTCATAAGTTACATTTTCCAACTGAAGAATTGACAGAAAAGGAAGAAAACGGCAGTGCTCCAAGATACGATTCCCCATTCAATTATGGGTTTGTAGTAAGTGTCCGAACGGACAGTAATGACTGAAATTTCCAATTCTGTCCTTATTAGGTTGCTTCTCTTCTTATCATTTGTAGGGTATGTTAGGATACCTGTACTTTTTACAAACATGCACAAATCTGATTTTTGATGATTTTTTTTCGATTTTCTGATTTAGCAAATCACTGATAGTGCCTTTAAGCATACTGCGTAAACGCACTTCCGTTGAAACTGCGCCGGGGCGAACGCGCTAATTTGCATATAAACTGTGGGATTGATAACGAATCAACAACGGTACGCTCTGGATAGATATAGATTATATAGATATATATATAACCCTACATCGCACCTTAGGGAGGACCATGATTTTGTGATGTATAATGAATCCGTAGGGAGACATTTACTGTCTCCCCAACGTTTCCTTTAGAATTGCGTGTATTCCGTCAAAGGATAGTGAATTATTAATTTATGTCCAAAATGAAGGGTATCCCATAGAATAACAAAGGATATGAAATTAATATTTAAAAACTTATAAGAGCTCATTATCGCTTAATTGCGAATTAGTAAACTGTCTCCCTAAATACCATTGTAGATTGTTAATATATATATATATAATATATATACAGGGGCGAGTCAAAAAAAAATTGACCTGATTGTGTCTGCCATTTTGAATTTTTTTAAATAAACATATGGGGTGGTATCATCGGAAAGCCTAGTTCATTTGCTTATTTTATGCAAAAGATAATTCCAATCGGATAAGCATAGGCCGAGCTACGTCTTTTGAATCACGTAGTCAGCTTTTCCCATATCACGGGGATTCCATTTGAAAGGCACGGGGTGGCGAACTAAGCAAATGATTACCCAAAATATTGAATAGGGTATGTCATGTTTATGGGGGTCAAATAAAGTGGTATCGTAAAGGTGTAAAAAGTCAGTGATAATGGATAATCGTTTTTCAAGATGTGGCATATTTTGGTCTGCAAATAAAGACAATCCTTTAAAACATCAAAGGTGTCAACAGATGTTTCTTCATATGGTATGATTCATTCAATACTCCAGAATCTGATCATTGCATCAAGTTAATTTATGTTGCAAATGATTTTTATGAGTGTCAATGACGTAGAAAAGTTATAAAGAAGGCATCGGTGTAAATTGTGACTGAGAATTGTGGGGTTTAATAGCGTCACATTTAATTCGGCAGCAATAAAAGCCCGATTTTCTTCTGGACACTGATTGCTTCGCTGAATGTGTTCATTCTAATGTGAATCCGTGGTCAAGGGTATTGAAAACAGACTACTTGTCAAACGACGGTAGCTCGGTCTGTACCCATCCGATGCGATGATCTTTGCAGCAAATTAAAGATAATGACTACGCTGTCAGATGATATCACATATATTAGAAATTGTTACTTAACAATTCAAAATTGCGGACAAATCAGGGTCAGTTTTATTTGACTCACCCTGTATCTATATTATATTATATATATATATATATATAGATAGTCATCTATATATATATATAGAACACTGCAAGCCAAACGTCACGCAAAGCTTTCGAATATGAACTATTCGTTATCATGGCAAGCAAGACCTATATCAGACCAAAAAAATGATATCAAATTACACAATCTGTGGGTTAACCAACAACAAGATATTCAAATTACAAAAAACACAATCTGTGTGTTTAACCACTCAAGATATACAACATCACCAAATAGCAAGATAACACAACCACCAAAAAGTTAACAGGGAGGAATATTAAGGCCCGTTCGCTTATTGTTTTCAAAGGTCAATCCAAACTTCTCCCTGAACCGACGGCATAACTTAACTTGGACGTGATGCATTCAATAACTGTATCTTGAGACCACTTTTATGAGCGGCTGAAGTGGAGGCTACGGGTTTTGTCATTATGTTATAATTGATTTTTTAATAGTAGACCTAGGTTACGCAGGCGTTCACGGGCTCATTCATATTTTCTCCAACGTATTGAATGCCGCACATCCCACATTCAAATCAAGATATAATTTGGTCGAAGTACAATCGACTGAATTTGACGATCTCATAGTTTCCCAGATACATGACTGGTAAAATTACTATTTCGACGTAATTTCCTATACCAAGTTTACATCTAGGTTTTCTGCATGGTTTACACCCCGCATCTGGATCGACCTTAGATGTATTGTTGGGAAACTGGGATTTTCTGTTCACTTCAGCACGGACTAAAATCTCTGAGATTTTTTCGGTCTTTTGAAGGATAGGACCGGGGGTTCCGGGAAGATTTTCTTTAGTCTGGAATGGGATTCAATTATGGACCAGTTCTTATGTATGATAGAATTCAAAGGCGGCAAATCAGGGTGAAATGTAGTAACCAACGGAATGCGGGAGGAACTTTTCTTTTTGGAGTACTTAAGAGCATCTGCTCTGGGAAGCTGTTGGGCTTTACTGATTTGACGTTGCACTTCCCCACTATCATACCCCCGATATTTAAGCTGTTTGCTTCGGTTTTCACATCTGTCCCTTAAATCAACATCATCTGAACATAAGCGACGAAGGCGCAGGCCTTGGCTATATGGAATGTTTCTAGTATTATGTTTGGGATGGCAACTTGTGGGAAGAAGGAACATATGGGATTCATTGGTTTTGTATTGAGACTGGTCGAGATAGAACTGTCAGAAAGTTTTACATTAACATCGCAAGAGACTTATTTTCTGTTGTGCTAGAGGAAAGAGGTGTGGGTCACTTGTGCTATTTTATGGAGCTATGGATATTATTAGCTAGATCAAAAATGCTCCAAGCTCTTCTAAGGGAGATTCCATTAAGGGAACACATCTTCAATGAAGCGAAACCAACGTAAAGGTTTGAGATTCGTTTTGCCATGAGCTTTTTTCCAAAACCACACCCCCATACAAATATATGCATAGGTGGAGCGAATTTGGCCCCGATCGCAGTCCCTGAAATTTGACGATAAGATCGCCATTGAAGCACAATTTGGGTCGACAAATCCCCCCGCCCCCCCCTGGGGGTGTCCCCCCAAGTCTGGCCAGATTCTTACCGCAACTGCAACATGGGATGTACAGCTGGGTACGTTACAGACATGTCAGGTTTCCTGATTGGTAACTTGTTTTACTTCCACATATGTTAAATATTTAACAAATATTGACTGGTCAATGAGGGTGATGGTGGATATTATCCTCCACCGATTTGCCCTAGCAGCATACCTGGCCTATCACCCAGAGGCTGTGCCAGGTAGGACCAGGTATGCTAGGCACTACATCAGTATGCTAGGCCTACAAGTAGTCTAGCCTGCATAAATATAGGCCAGGTTGCTGGGCCAACGAGGGAGCGATAATCTCCATTCATCCCCGATATAAGACCAGTCAATATTTCCGGTTCATCTACCGAATATAACCTTCATCACTAGAAGCTCACGTTGCTCATGTAACAAATTGCATAAACATCGCCAGATTAGTTCACACAGGTACTAGGGGCGTGCAGATGCAAAAAAAAACTTCACATCGGATTGCGTGAATCGCAATGAATTCGAATTGCAGCATCATCAGACCTAAATAACAACGCAAACTCAAGATACACCCTGTAGTGGCGACGCAGATATTTGCACTTACCATTAATTGTCCTGAGAGTCCGATCTGTGTAGGACAGCGCGGGCAAATCTAGCTCTTCTGGGGTGACGTGTCGAAGGTACGATGTAGTGAAAGTAGTTGAGGAGCGCCATGAAAACCGTGCGTGCAATTTCGGCAAGGGATGACGCCCGCGCGAAAGGCGAAGGCTCGCGATAGCTCTGGTTGGAATGGCTCTAACACTCCGGAATTTTGTAACAAGCTGCGGCGTCTTTGATAATCTTACTACCCACCCCTTGCGTAGCCTTCGTCGCGGACACACCCGTAATATGGGCAACCGTTGTGATGAAAGCGGGGGGGGGGGGGGGGGGGGGGGGGGGGCTGATTCGTGGTCCCCCTGATGGGCCGTCCTTTTAACATACCATTTTAAGAGAAGGCGCGACAGGACCCGAACTGTCCTCGGCCCGAAAATAAGGAAACCTACTGATCTTCGGAGAAAGACTTGGGACGCTGAAAAGTCTCTACACCGTGCTTTGCGAGAAAACCCGGATGAAAGAAAGCGTGCACCCGCGTTGTAGAACGGAATGCATCGCCTACGGCTACGCATGCAGCTCCGACTTGCGGCGTCCCGAAGCCATGAAGATGAGGAACAAACGATCTTCCACCGGCAGGTTAGCCAAAGTAGCGTCCTCCATGGGCCCGAAAGGGGCTCCGCTTAATATTCCCAACACCCTGGTGTGAGGTTTCCATGAGGGTACAATCCTTCTCTCCGAGGGCCTGGTATTAAACATCCCGTCGAGTAGAAGCGTGATGGCGGCAGAGTCGTTAAGTCTGTTCCCTCATAAACCCTCTGTGAATCGACTGAATAGCAGATTGTATTTCGGACGGTGGCGGCCCTCCAGTCCGTCATCAAATCGCTCCGACAGAAGTCTGCCCCTGGCCTACCAGTGGCAACAGTGGATCGAGATCCCTCTGTCGGCACCACCGGTAGTAGACGCCCAGACGTCCAGAGTAGGTTCTGAGCGTACTTGGGCGTCTACCCCCCCGACGCCAGGTTAGCAGTCTCGACGAAAAGGCCCTCCTCCTGGAGACAACTCCGGACAAGGGCCACCAGCAGTCAACCTCAGGTGCTCTAACTTCAGATTCGAATTGGTCGACCGATGTCCCGGACGAGGTCCCGGGACCCTGGCGGTAGCATCCTGATGACCCCCGAGCAGTCTACCATGGGCCGGGCCAACCACGGTGGTCGATGCCAAAACGGGGGCGACCAATGATGAACTTTGCATTCCTCCTCCTCCTGATATCTTCGAATACGCTATGTAATCAGAGGAGGGGGGATGCATACGCTTTCCATGCCCGCGCCAACCTGAGAGAAGCGTCCACTGGCGAATGCTCGGTCTGGGGTTACCGAGTGCAAACAACGTTTATTCCTTGCGACGAGAAAGATCTATCGACGGGTTAATATAACCGGTCGAAGCTCACTGGACGACCCGTGGGTCTGAGGACCATTCTTCGGGCCGCCAGTCGTCCCCGAGATTAGATCGTCTGCCAGGAGGTTGGTAACACTGGGATGGTGCGTCGCAACGAGGATTATCCTGTGGCTGCTGCACCAATTCAGAAGTTGAATGGTGCCCCCCTGCCTGTTCACAAGGCCACTACAGTCGTGTTCGAAAGGCCCTCCCGGACTGAATCATGACCTTGCAGCCAGCCCACCATCCTGGACTCGAACTCCCCGATGTGTGTAAACACTGCTAGAATTTCGAGCAGGGTGATGTGGAAGGACGCTTGTTACGGGCGGGCGACCATTGTCCGAACCCTCGATCCTCCTCTATATACCGCCCCATCCCCTCCGACGCGTCCGTCGGTATGACGTGTCGTGGAGGAGCTGGGAACTTCCCTCCAACCAAGAAGGTTTGGGGCGAAGCATCCACCACTCCAGCTCCCTCACCCGGAACTGACTGCCACTCGGAAGCTTTGTATGCCCAAAGAATGAGCATTGAAAGCCCGTGAATAGGCATTGTTCCGGGCATTTGACCTGCAAATCCCCCGATGATGGGCCATTTTTGGCTAATCCTAATCTGATTAGATTAAGCCAAGCCCATCGTAACAGGGTAATTGCGCCATGGAAGATGCGCCTCAGCTGAAGCCCCCCATCGGGGGCAGGAGCCAAAGGCGTGGTGACCAGCATAGTTGAAGCCCGCAGAACCCCCGTACCGAGGAAGAGGAGCAACGACGCCACCGAGTGTACCAGCTGCCACACAGGCAGCCGATAACAGAATTTGTTGAAGCAGCGAGTGCTAACAACGGAGCCCGTCTCCACTAGACGCTGTCCCTGGGACAGCGTCACGGGCGGCGGACCCACAAGCGACACCTTACCAGCTACCACGCGAGGTGACCGTGGACTCCGGTAACGGTGGTAGCCGTCATCGATGCGTTTACCGAGACAGCGACCCCCCGTTTACAACTAGCCCGTCGCCATGCCCGAGGCACGGCAGAAACAAACATGTTTTTTAGTCCCAAGACCCAGTAACGGCGGTGAGCCTCCGCTTACAGCAGCGGACATAACACCCGTCGCTAGCGGTCAGAAGTCCCCCCGCGCTGCGACGCAACGCCGAGGACGAAAGACCTGATACGCCCCGGCCCTACTCTCAGCGCGTCAAAGTGCCCCTCGGAAAGCTCGATACAAAGGGTGCCTTGTTTCGCCTCTGGAGCAGGATCGGTGTGCGAAACAGCGTGGGTGAGGGTTCCATGACGGTAACTCGACCGCACAGGCTTCGCACGATTGCGGCATTCCGGAAAACAGTATCTAGGGCCCTGGGCCCTAGAATGTATGTTAAAGAGAACGCCCACGCACGACCTGGCTAACCGACTTAGGTGAGAGCAAACGCACCAAAGGTAGGGATACCAATTAAATAAGCTAAGTCTATATAGAATTTATTACATAAAGCATTTTTCAATCACTCCAAACTCTTTATCAAGGCCGGACCTCATTGACACATAGCTTGAATGAGCGTAAGGAAACCGATTAGTAAACCCCATTGTGCCCGCACCATTGTGTGAAGTAATGATCATGCATAAATTTAACATGTAAACAAACCTGGACCAGCTTGAATCGAAACCAAAGCCGTGTCGGTACATTTCCAAATTACAATTTTCAAACATAGTACTCACATATATACACGTTAAAATATATATAAATATACTAACACCTAGTAAGATGTAGTGGGTAATAGGACTATCGATATGACGTGGCGGCAGTGCCACACCCTAAAAACACCCCGCCTTAGTATCTATGGTGTGAAATTATGCGGGTTTGTATGTTGACAAACCACGCAAGTCAAAGTATAAAGTCCTTAAAATCACCTATTCGCAAACGACAAATGACACAACTACACCCCCAGGGACGTAATAATAATTTAACAGATTTACACAAGGTTCAGACTACACTAGTAGCTACATCTGACCAAAATTCGACAAATTACGGGAGCTACATACTCACGTTAGCCGGGCACTTGTCGAACCCAAGCCGAAAAGAGGAAGTGGAATTGTGGGTATGACATCCCTTGGGGAGGTGACGTCATACCGGGTGAGCGCACTGAATAGATTTATGTGGGAATATTTTTTCATGGAGGTTCTCATCTGCCTAAAGACATGCAATTGTTACATCACATCGGATTGACGGTACGCATTCCCTGTATGAGTCTAGTCAATATTCGACGCTTTGGCGTGACTTTGGCTTGCCGTGTTCTATATATGAATTTTCTTCAAAGCCTTGCATCTTTAATTAGATCCGTCATCTCCCAGTATGTTTCGTTGGTCAATAGCATCATTCACATTATATATATATATATTATATATACAACAATTTGGAAGCCAACCAAAATTTGACCTCGTTTTTTTTGCGATTACCCGGCCTATGGGGTGCGTGGTATCCGCTATCAATTGAACTTGATCTGGCCCGGTCTACGCTACACCCCCCCACCAATGTTTTGTGACTGTACGACCCCCCGGTCTCCGAGAAAATAGGGGACGGACAGACAGACAGACAGATATAACATCAGGGCCTATTAATAATAAGACCCCGTAGTAGCTCCTGGCATTGCGAACTATTTTTTTTTTGACCGATTTGGTGTATTTCCACCTGTGGAAATTCACCGATCCCCTTGAATTTCCACATGTGGAAATACCCGATCCGCTTGTATTTCCAATGTGGAAATCACCGATTCCTGTGTATATCCACATCCTCTTAGTTGTGGAAATACACATATCCGCTTCCTCTTTTACTGTGAGATTCACCAATCCGCTTGTATTTCTGCATGTGGATATTCGCTAATTTGTGTATTCCACATGTGGATATTCACCGAAAAATATGTATCTCGCACGTTGGTATATTCCCAGATCTCCGCTCATCGAAGATACCCAAGAAAGAAGGTTAGTAAAGTTGAAAATCAGCTCATTTTAATACCTGTACAACAACAACTTTAGAGCAATTAAATTCAGATCAGTGGGGTCCGAGATGATGGTACTTGAATTGGAGCTAAGTGGCATGGTTTTGTTGAATAGCGGCTTATCATCCATTGAAATTTGAGCATCATTGGCGCACGCGCACACTGTACCTAGCCCCAGTGCTATATGTAAAGAATTCATTAGGCGCGTGCACACTACATTTTGACTATGAAATGTTAAATATTAACACACTCTATATTTGTTTACAGTACATGAAATAGAATAGAACAATCAGCAGAGTCGATTTAAGTATCAATTAAAACAAAACAACATCATTGTAATTAATGTCAACTGAATATTCTTTGTATTTACAATTTTATAACAGTGACCAGTAGTCAAAATTTCAATTACCCTCACAGCACTCAATTCAAATCCACAATTTCACGTTTCCATGACCATGCGCTAATTCATCCCGCCCACCGGGGGGGAAAAAGGGGGAAATTTTTTTCTTGCCCCCAATTTCCCCCCCCCCCCCCCCCCGCGAGAACATGAGGGATTGGCAAATTAAGCGATTGGGGCAAAAATCACTAATTTTGACGAAAATCAGTAATTTGGGGCCAAAATTGGTTTAAAATCTCCAAATTTTGAATATTTTGGCCCCCCCCCCCAAATTCACTTCTGCCCAAAAAAAATTTCACTTTGCCCCCGTTGTTTTGCCTCCACCAGAAAAAGAGGTCTGGTGCCGCACTGCGGGAGGCTAACAATTTCAGAAGAAATAAGTGAAAGTTGGGGTCATTTGAGGTCAGAATCAAGGAGACAAAGCAATCAGTGCAGGGGTCTTCTGTTGCAAATGCTTGATTGGCTAAACTTTTTTTTTTCCTTGTGTGCAGAATGATTTTTATTGACAAGTTACAGTGTGATGCCTTAGTGTGGCAGCGTGTTTTATGAATCAATGGGCGGTAGCAGGGATATTGATAGCCATTTTTTTCTGGCCCGTTTGTAGGCGTGTAAGTGTTTCGGAAATGCGAAACTGGATACTTTATGCTCTAGATTTGCTTAAAATCTTCGGTTTCAGATTTATAAAGAGATGCAGAATGCAAATGACAGACATAAAATGGATCTTTTTTTTTTACAATTTTAAAATTGTTTCACTTGCACTGTGTACATTTTTATAAGAGACTAAATTTCTCGGTTCTCGCTTTCGCGCGATTTGCGGCGGGGTACCATGTTAGGGTGTTGTTCCGTGCGGAACATTATCAGACGTAACCTGTTGCCTTAGTAAACCTTTGTCACCAACTTAGGGTCCCTGTCTGACTACAGACCACAGGGCCCCTTTTGCAACAATACCATGGCCCCTTTACTAGCTGCCACAAAGTCCCAAGATCTTTATTTCGAACTATCCAATTAGACCCCCTTCACAACTGTCTGGGAGCCCTTCCCAGCTGTCACAGAGAGTCCTTCCCAACTAACCCAGATTCCCCATCTCATCTACCAAAGGTGGCCCTACAAACTCGATCTTGGAGTGTTAATGTTCAATTTTGTTTCACACCAACTTCCAAATGTCTTTTTTAATTACTTTAATTATAGAAACAGTCGTAACACGAGAAGCACAGATGAGTTTTACGTTAGACATTGTAAAACAAGTTTTTCGTCAAGAGGGATAAGAACAATGGACCCACAATACTGGAATGAATTATCACCGAACATTAAGTGTTATAAAAACATGTATGCTTTTAAAAAGCAGCTTAAGCATCATCATTTTCTGATGCGTTATACCTAGATCTAACTTTAATTTTGTGGCAGTGTTTTGCTTTCATTCATTAACTGGGTCATAATAAGCTACCTAAACATTTAGTTGCAACGTTTATGTAGTTTTTATTTTTGTATTTATTTATATTACTTTTATGAACGGAGGTGCCCGCGTCTGACCAACTTTGACCTTTTGGTCACCTCCGCTATATAATTGTATTAAGTTTTTCTCACTTCCTTTGTATGTACTCATTATAAATGTTGATGATATGGAAATAAAGAAGAAGAAATTTATCAATTTATCTTTATTTTTTATTATTTTAAAGATTTTTTATTTTTATTAGTTCATTTTTATTTTAGTATATTATTTATTGATGTATTTTCATTTAGTTGCATTTTTTATTATTTTGTACATTTATTTTGTTATTAATTTTTGTTTTTATTTAATTTACTTATATTATTTTATGTATTTTAAATTAATTTTAATTTATTGTTTTCTTTTAAATTCGTATTTGTTATTTGTCTTTTTAGGGTTTTCTTTTTTTCACTCATTGTTCAATTGTTAATTCTCGAATTTTGTATTTATTTATATTTAAATTTATTTTATTTTGTTTCCATTGTAATTTTGTTTTATTATTATTATTTTTCATTTTGGTCTACTTATTCCCAACTTCGTGATTCACTTTAAGCCGTGTTGTTCCCGTGGAATTGCGCATTCGCCCCGCACTCTCAAATTTTGTGGGTTCGAGTCCCACGCGGCCAACGTGTGTCCCTGAGTAAGGCGCTTTACCCCTCAATTACTCCTCTCCCCCCAGGGGTATAAATGGGTAACAGCTTATTCAAATTGGCCCCTGGGGGGAAAGTAAACAGACTCGCTGTGCGGGTGGGGAGGAGTGTCGGAACCATCCCACAGCAAAACTAATATGGAGGAGTCTGTCCCAAACGCTAAGGAAAGAGGTTGCTCTCGGACAAACGACAATTTAACTTCCTTAGTAAGTTTAAAAACAGAAGAAATAAAATTCCTTTAAAATGGAGGGCGATCAAGGGGAAATAAGCCAGTAAAAGGTATGGGAAGGACTTAGTAAGATGACTTTTGGGGGAGTTTTTTTGCAATTTGACCTATGCGATTTTTTGGAGACACTTAGCCGAGGTAATACATGAACGTAAATATTTAACACAGAGGTGAATAGGGGGTTCATATTCCTTTTACATTTACGAATTTTTAAAGGCAAAATGCGACAATCAAATACAACATACTACACTTAATTCGGGAAAACAATCAACGCTTATACTTACCCACCACAAAATTTACCATCTAGACTCAAGACTCACCACATAACATGGAAAAAGCCATTCCGGATATTTTGCATGCCGACGAACGTAAAGTATGTTATAGGATTCGGCATCACGTACCTACGTGATCACTAACATTTTGTTTAAATATTATAAAACCCTTTAAAAAAAATCTCCCACTTCAGCAACATTGTCCACCAATGACTTCTATTATTTTCTTCAAATTTTACCCTCTGTCACCCAAGACTTTAAATTTGTCAATTTTTTTCAAAATGTTCACGCCACGCCATTGCACTTATTTCATTTCATATAAAAACTGAGAACAATTCCTTACTCATGACATATTAGCATGTCATTGGCAAACGCAACCGTATTTACTCGTAAAAAATATCACATTCTATTTAAGAAGTGTGCATTGCAATCTAATCAGGCTATACTACTAAAAATGAGATTGAGATCAAAAGTCACACCGCAGGGTAAAAATTCCCACAACGGGGGAAGTGCACTATTCACTACTAACAATGAGATCTGTCTATCCGACTATGCGTTTTGAAGCCCTTTGACCAATGGACCTGATGTTTGGCATGCATGTAGAAAACAACGCCCTGGTTTATTATCAGGGTTTTCAGGGTTACCCAAGAAATTTTTCAAATAGTCATCTAGAGGTTAATGTGCGTAAAAATGCCGTATAACCGCAAAAAATTAAGAACCCCTCACTAGTAAATGTGGCTGATACCAACAAATCCAGCCATTCCTGTTTCCTAAAAAAAATAAGAACCTCATTATTAAAAGATGCTGATCCACTCAAAATCCGACCACTCGGGTTTCCTCGAGGTTCCCCTTACATGAAAGCAATTAAATCAATCCAAACCTTTTGATAGTGAAAGATTTTGAAAACGTTTTTATTCATACCCTCAATGAAAACATTCTTTAAACTAGAGCTTCTCTGTGCCCATAGGCCACTGGTACACGCCGATTATCAATATAAGTGTTGACGTTTGACCCCATTGGTGAGCACACCGTTTGTGAAAGGTCCCAAATCTGTCCTCCCTCGTAATTAAGCATGTGTTTCTCAGTGTCCAAGGAAAAAATCTGTAGGTCTTATCTGAATATAATTCTTAAAATTTTCAGCTCAATCGAGCTTGATTGTAGATTTTGACCTTTGAATCCTTGAACTTTGACCTTTGAGGTCGAGTCTATCATAGACCTCTCCACCATTAATGTTACATCACTTTAGCAATAACCGGGCTTTATAATGTCCCTCTATAGCTGCTATCAGCCAATTTTGGTCTTATTTTTAGCATTTTTTTTTTTTTTTTTTTTTTTTGGCAAAATTGACCTTTTGACGCCCCTTAATTGACCTTTGATCCTGGTATACAAACAACTAGATACACCAAAAATGCATTGTTCCATTTTAAATAAAAAAAAAAAATTTCTGCTTAGCTTAGTTCTCTGGAGATAAAATTCTTAAAGTTATTTAAGTTCCCAACCGGAAAATGAACCTGTAAATGACCTTTGACACCACCCCCAAAATAACAATACATTACAATACATCGGCTAATATACATGCATATCTGAAGTTCATGTTACTTCCCACTACTCTGCTATGTTTACCTTTTAGATAAAAAATAAATGTTGAATGTTTTAAATATTTTTGGTTTTTGACCGAATGACCCCTTAATGACCTTTGACACTGCCTTATTCTTGAACACCCTATATTAGCATGGATCAGTGGTTCCTCTGAAAAAGTTTCGTTGAATCGTCAAAAATCTGTAGAAGAAGATAATTTTGCCATTAAATGGCAATTTTGGATTTCATAACGGAAATGACCCCTTAATGTGACCTTTGCCGCCTTATTCTTGAACACCGTATAAGAAGCATGGGTCATTGGGGTTTCCTCTGAACAAGTTTAGTCGATAACGGCATAATCCTGTAAAAGAAGTAGTTTTTTGCGAATTAAATGACATATCTGAACCCTGTGACGAGGTCAAAGGTCAATTGGGGGTCAAAGTCATATTGCAGGTGATGGTTCGCGGAGCGGTCATTTGGTGCAACCTGGTCACTATTGGTCAAACCATTGCTGAGCTAGAAGCACAATTGACAGAAGAACGAAAGAAAGAAAGAAAGAAAGAAAGAAAGAACTAGAGGTTATTTGGCCCATAGGCCACTGGTACACACTGTTTTTAATATACCCCATGGACCTTTGACCCATGTCAAGCACAATTTTGGGTGAAGGACGGAAGCGTCCTTTAACAGGCCCTTATCTGTCTTCTAAAGGCTGAGATATAGTCAATTTAGTCTCATTTTTAGCATTTTTTTGCAAAATGACCCTTTGACAACCCCCCTTAATGACCTTTACCCCCCGATATAAAAAAACCTGATGACATCGCAAAAATGCATTGTTTGCAGTTGCAAAAAAAAATTATAACTAGCTTAGTTCTGGGAGATAAAATTCTTAAATTATTTTAGCTCAAAACCGGAAATGACCTGTAAATGACCTTGACACCCAAAATAAAAATTCCTTGCAAACACATTGGCTACCATACTGCATACTGAAGGATTAGTCACTCTGCTATGTTTACATTTTTGAGATAAAAATTTTGAAAGTTTTTTAAATACTTTTGGTTTTTGACCGAAAGTGACCACTTACTGACCTTTGATCCTTATTCGAACACCCTATATTAAAGCATGGGGGTCAAGTGTGTTCTTTGAACAAAGTTTTAGTTGATATCGGCATGATCCTGTTGGAAGAAGATATTTTGGCCAATTCAATGGCATATTTTGGCTTTCAACTCGGAAAATGACCCCCTTAATGACCTTTGACGCCTTATTCTTGAACACCGTATATGAACTGGTTTCGGTGGTTCCTCTGAACAAGTTTAGTTGATATCGGCATAATCCTGAGATCGGAAGAGCTCGTGTAGGGTATGAGGTGGTTTGGCGATAAATGACAGATTTGAACCCTGTACAGGTCAAGGTCAAGTGGGGGTCAAAGTTCATCTGGCAGGTGATGGTTCGCTGAGCGGATCATTTGGTGCAAAACCTGGTCACTATTTGGGTCAAAGAGCCACTACTGATGGGCTATAAGCAAGTTGACAGAAAGAAATAAGAAGAAGAAAACGAGGAAACTAGTAAAACAGAACACAGCCGATTTGTTCAAATCGGCGTGTGTAAGAACTAGAGGTTATGTGGCCATAGGCCACTGTTACACAGCCGATGGTAAATATTACCCCATGTCAATCATGTCAAGCCTTTGACCCATGTACAATCACATCTTGTGAAGATCGAAGTCTCCTTTAATGGGCTTTATCTTTCTTCTGTAGGCTGAGATATATAGTCAATTTAGCTTATTTTTTAGAATTTTTTGGCAAAATTGACCTTTTGACCCCTTTAATAATCGTGACCACCGATAATTAAAAAAACCTCATGTACACTGGGGAAAATGCATTGTTCCATTGCAAAGGAAAAAATCTGCTATGCTTAAGTTAGTTCTAGAGATAAAACTTCTAAACACTTCATCTTAAACTTTCAGCTCAACTACGGAGCTTGTTGTAGATTTTGACCTTTTGACCTTGAACTTTAACCTTGGGGTAGAGACTATCATAGACCTCTCCTATCATTAATGTTACATCACTGTAGCAATAATGGGCTTTATATGTCCTAACAGGCTTGAGATATAGCCAATTGGTCTTATTTTTAGCATTTTTTGGCAAAATTGACCTTTTGGACCCCCTTAATGACCCTTTTGGATCCTGGTATAATAAAAAAAAAACTTAGGTACACAACAAAAATGATTTCCAACTTTAATAAAAAAAATTCTGCTTAGCTTATTTCTAGAGATAAAATCCTTAAAGTTATTTACCTCAAAACAACCGGGAATGACCTGTAAATGACCTTTGACCCCCAAAATAAAAATACCACCCTTGCATACAATTGGCTAACATCATGCCATACTGAAGGTCCATGTTCCTGCATTTTTACCTTTTGAATAAAAATTTTTTGAATGTTGTTAATATTTTTTGTTTTTGACCGAAGTGCCCCCTTAATGACCTTTGACTGCTTATTCTGAACACCCTAATTATGTAGCATTGGTCAGTGTTTCCTCTGAACAGTTTAGCGTTGATAATCGGCCGGACCT